>BFEA01001087.1:72920-89440 GCA_003427395.1 Chara braunii
GGGGGGGGGGGGACTGCAATTCGTTTGGTCTTTGGGGCAGCAAGAGAGGGAGAGTGAGGAAGAGGGAGAGATAGTGAGAGAGTGAGGGACAGGGAGAGGGGAGGAAGAGAAAAAGGAGGGAGCTAGGCCGTCGCGTCGTGGCTTGTCCTCCGTCCTTGAGCAGTCAGATATGTGTGTGGGCGCTGTTAGGGTGAAGGCATCTGCGACGGGCTGTTCGCGAGAAACGTGTTTTCTGGTCGGGTCTGTCCGAAACAAGGTTTCGGGTCTGAACGGGTAGATCTGTTTGAGGGGTCTGTTTTGGATCTGCAGCGGGCTACTGTTGAGAAACGTGTTTTTCTGTTCTGGTCTGTCAGAAACAAGGTTTCGGACCCGAATGGGTAGATCTGTTTGTGGGGCCTGTTTTGGGTAAAAACGTCTGCAGCGGGCTGCTCGTGTGACTGATCATTCGAAAAGTGTGGTTTCTAATCTCATCGGTCAGAAACAAGTTTTTGGGCTTGAGAGAGTGGATATATTTCCCTCCTCTGTTTGGGTGAGACTATCTGCGGTAAGCTGGTCATGGGACCGCTCATTCGAGAAAGTGTATTTTGAGTCCGATCTGTCCGAGGAAAAGTGCCCTCGTGGCTTCAGGTCTGAAAGGGGGCTCTCCAAACAGAGCAAGGGAACGCAAAATTTGCACGGCCAAGCTAGACCCCAGACCGGGCGACAAAGTGGCGCCGTTGCCGGGGATGAGCATTCTCCCGCGGCCGCGGCCGGCTCAGCAACTACGGGGTGAGCGAGGACCAGCGTGACAGGCAGCGGTGAAGTGAGTTTGCGGCGTTCTTCGAAATTTCGGCGTCAAGTTCTTCGGCACGCGTCTTCAAGGTAGTCTCCGGCAGATTCTTCACGGTGATCACGTTTCTTCTCGAGTGACGTCGGCGAGGGGTTTATTGGGGTGGGGTTTGTTGTTGGGTTTTTTCGGGGGCGAGGGGGTTTCGGGTGTTGGGGCTTGTCTCCTTGGTTCTTTTTGCAGGTCCGCTCCGGCCCGCTTGCGACTCGGCTCCCACTTCCGGCCTTCGAGGGGTAAAGCAGGTCAGTCCCTTTTTGTGTGCTTGGTTTTCGAGCCTGTTTATTTCTAAAAACTTGAAAAACTAAGGGGGTGCACGGCCCATCTCCGCGGCCTACTGCCAGCCTCCGCCGGTCTCTCGTCTCTAAGGCCCGTTCTACTCGGTCCCCCTTCCTCTTCTCTCTGGGGTGGTCGGTGCCCCCCCTATCCCTTGGAAATTCTAGGGCTTCTCCCATTCTTGCGTCCGATAAATCCCCCCACGGAGACTCTATAGGAAGGCCCCTCGAGCCCTCGACTGCCCCTTCTCTCGCAGGCATTCGCATTTCCACACCAGATCTTGGCCCCACCAAGCCCTGCCTTTCACCGGTGACGCCCTCCGGGACCCTTTCGCCCCATCTCCGCGGCCTGCCGCCGACTTGTGCTGACCTCCCCTCTCTCGAGTCCCTCCTGTCCTGACACACCTCTTCCTCTCTCCTAAGTGGTCGATATCCCTGTCTATCTCTAGGGAATTCCCGCGCTTCTTCTAATCTGGCTTCCGCATCCATTAGGTCCGCCCACCGGGACTCCACCGGAACGCCTCTCGCGGCTTCGGTGACCCCTTCGTTCACCGGCAACCGCGGCCCCACATCCCTGTGCACTCGCACTTCCGTGCCGCCCCTTTGCCCCTCCGAGGCTGGTCTCTCCCCCGGAGCCATTTTCGGCCCCCCTTCGGCCCTTTCTAGCGCCTCCGCCCCCTCTGTCATCTCTTCCACTACCCTACTTAGACTGGCCCCCAACTCGGGGCTCTTCACTATTCCCCTTCTTTCAGTGGTTTCTGACGGACTAGGGAGACCAGCCCCCACTTCACTCTCCATGCACCCTTATTGGCAATTTCTAGTCGCTTCCTTCACTATCGCTCGCTTTACCTTCTGACTCGCCCCTTTCACTACTCGCTGCGTTATCTTCTGAGCTCTCTTCCTCCTCCGATCTCCCCTTCTCTTCACTAGAGTCCTCGTTAGCACTTTCTCCTCCCGACTCCTCGCTGGTTACTGTCCACCAGGAATCTCTCAGTTTCTTCTCCTCGCTAGCGGCTAATGCAAGATTCGCAATCTCCAGGTCTGAGATGCCCCTAATCCCCTCTTGCGCACACCTCCTAATCAAGTCCCTGTCCACATCACCTGGTTGTCTGGAGAATAGAGGTTTGATGAACTCCCCAACGCGTGCCCATCACTCGAAGTCAGTGTCCTCTCTCGACTCCCAGCACTGGGTGAACAACTCGTGCCCCCCTTCTTCACCCAGTGGGAACTTTTCTATCATTTGACCCCTCAATAGGATTCGCCCCACGGTCTCGTCGTCAGCATAGAGTAGTCGATAGGCCCAGGTAGGGATGGTCCAAGTTCTCCCGTGGGCAGCCCTTGGGACTTCCGTCCTTCCTCGGTACTCTACCTTATCAATCACTGGGTCCTCGGTGCCAATTCTTCTCAATCTCTGCACTCGTTCTAGGGCTCTTTCGGCGATGCCTAAAGGATCTTTCCCTTCTGTTAATTCAGTTGCGAAGATTATCCGGGCGTCAGGGGACAAAAAAATTTCCGCCTTTCTTGTGCAGCGGTCCCCCTCGGACGCTATTGAGAACCTGACCACTGTCTCCTGCTCGTAAATTTCGAAGAACTCGATAGTCACCTCTCCTTCCCCTCTAATCTTCGGAAGAGTCACTCCATACCGTCCTCCCCATGTCCAAGCCCTATCAAAGGTACTGTAAGGGTCCCCCCTCTCGTATCTAATCATGGGAGTTCTCACCTCACGCCCGCTAACCGCTCGGCGGCTTCGACCAACGAGTCTCCGCACCTAGCTCGACCTGTCTCCCTGTCCCCTCTTAGGGTTTGGCGCAAAGCCCCCTCGTATTCGCTCATTCTATCCCAAAATCGGGTTTCCACAAGGTGTGTCCTAGACATCAGTGGCGTTCCTAGATACCTAGAGTCCTCCTCGAATTTTCTCTCTACTTCCAGCAAAGGCTCCCTCCAAGCCCTAGAGAATCTCAAGCCACTCACGTCTCTAATGTGGACGGAAAAGGCAGCCAGCGTGGTCTGGCTCCTCCTTTTCCACAAGGCCAGCCTTCGGACCTCCACTAGAAACTCCGTCTCGGCGCGAATTACCCGGTCCTCCCCCAATTCCGGGTTAAGTTTCGCACCCCCCTCGACCCTAACCTCGCTTCCGTCCTCGTAGGTCTCTAACTCCCAACGAATCCTATTGGAGATGAATGTGGTTCTCATCCCCTCACCGCGAGAGAAGATCTATCGTGACTTCGTCGAGGATAGCGACTGTGGTCGCCTCAAGTAGCTTGATCCTGGCTAAGGACCCAGGCCTAGCCCTCCTTTCTTCTTCCCAGCATAGAGCAAGGATCCGGTGAACTGCTTCCTTCACTCTTTCCAACCCCACTAGCTCCTCAAGGTCCGACTCGGTCATCCCTTAACTTTCGTCGACGACACGCAATTGCCACCCGAATTAAATCAGAGGGGTCCAGCCCCGCTAGCTCTCCCTCACAGATCTCACCTAGGTACCTCCACGATATCTTAGATTCCCTCGGGTGGCGACCCCATCCTTCAAATGCGTAACTCAGGTCCTCCAGAGTCGCCCAATCGTCTCCATAGGGATCCCGAAAACACCAAGTTAACAAGGTGTGAAGGTCTGATCCCGTGAACCTGAACTGACTTAGGATGGAAACCCTTCGTCCTACCGCCTTCTTAACAGCCTCGGAGGGGTAAACCCGCTTAAAAATGAAACGGGGGACCTCCATCGGCTCGCTGGAGATGAACCGCGGTATTTCTTCCCAACCCCCGTAGGTCACTAGATATTCCTCGTTGCACCCTTCGTGAGGTCCCAACTCCTCTACTAGCTCCCCTAGCCGACCTCTCACGGCTCGAGCGTCCCAAAGAGGGTCCTGCCCAAGGCGCAAGCTACGCGCTATCTCAACAAAGCCCTCCTTCGAAAGGAATATTCGGGCTTCCCCAACTACGACCTCCCCCTGGCGACTCACAGCAAATCGTATAAAAGCCTTACCGCGCCGGATCCCCCCCTCTTCTCGCAGGAGCGTCCTGGTTGGGTCCAGTCAACCGGGCCCTAGGCAGAGTGACACGGATAACCTCCTCGGTATCCTCTACGGGCTCTATGGTCGCTCAGAGAGTTCTCGGAATCCTCCTTATCATCGGCCCTCGAAACCCCTCCGGCTAGCCACTTGCTCTTCTCCAAAGAGTCGGGCGTAGGGAACATCCGCGACGAGGGATCGGAGCCCCTCAAACTCCCTCAATCTCCCGAATATGGCGGATAGCTCACTCCTTGGGGGAATTCCCGCGTCCACGCACCGAGTATAAAGCCAGAACAACCCTCTAGCCCGCATCCCGGATTCTCGGGCCGCCCTAAGCACTGCTAGTACTCTCTTCTCCGGGTCTCTTTGGAACGAACAAGCCACGAACTGGGGCAGGTTAGCGTGAAGGACCCCGGAAGCGCGGGGGACCTCTCCGGGCTCGGCGAAAGAAACTAGCGACCACGACTCGAAAGTCCCTTCCTCGTCGTCAGCTAACACCAGGTTGCTTGCCAAAAGCCTCGCGGATTCTCGGTATTCAAAATGCGTAAGGTGCCCGGTCACCAAACCTCTCCAAACTTCGGTCCACCTCTCTTCGTCGAAGAAAATGGTTGCCCGGATCTCTAGGAAGCGACCGAGGTCAGGTGAACCTCCTATTTTCACACCTTCCTTCCAAGTGAGCCTTCGCGCTCGGACCCACACGTAGGCCCCTTCTCTGATTAAGCCCCCCTTCTCAATGCTCATCCAATAAGGAGTCACCTGAGGGTCCCCCGAAATCAAAACCTTCTCGGGGTCACCGACCTCTATCGATTCTACCACTCCTTCACTGAGGACGAACTTCACCATCGACTTTTGTCGCCCTAAAGACCCACCTGTGATAATCTTCCGGAGACAGAGTGTAGGTCTTCTCTAGAGAACCCAGTCTACGGAAAATACCCCAGAGTCTCCTGCGCGGCGGAATACCTTGATCGATGCAGTGCGTATACAATATCCACAGGGCCCAGAAGGTAAGACCAAAACTCCTACCCCTCTCTAGAAGACACACTATCTTTTCCTCGTTTGCCCTAGGGAACAGGTAAGACGACACCCTCAGAGTTAAGGGGTATCTCGACCTTGGGAGCTCTCCTTTCCTTGCGAACCTTTCCCTTTCCATGGACACGAATGCAAATCGCTCTCTAATCCTACTTACCCATTCTCCTCTTACCTCTCTCGCCTCTCGCAACAATTTTTCCAGCCCACCTCCTTATCCCAGAACTAGGGGTACTACAAGCTTCGCCCAAACTTTCGGCGCTATGAAAATAACTGCGGTTACTTCAAGGCTTCGTCCAATACCTTGGCCTTCTACTTCTTTGGACTCTACCCACATAAATTCCCCACTGACCGTGGATTTTTCCCAATCCGGTAGCTCCCTGTTGCTACGGATCAGCCTAAGGGCCTCATGGTCTTCTAATGGGAACTCTAAGAAGCATCCCTGCTTTCTATCATGGAACACCATTCATTTAGAAGACCCTCTGTGGCACCCCGAAGACCCTTTGGTATCCGTAGTCCCTTCCTCCCTCGCGGTCCCAGGTGGACTCCCTAAAGATCCCGACATGAATCCTACAAGCCTTGATCCCGTACGGCACCGGGTTATCCACGCAATAGGTGTAGTACCAATGGAGTGACCTAACAGAGAGCTGCCACCTCTTTTCCCGCACTAGGGACCGCATGACCTTGTCGTACCGCTTCTATTTCCCGCTCACCCTTCGAAAAACGAATGACGAGAATATGGCCCTGACACACCCTGAGGCGCGGGGGTATTCTTCGTCTCGCGTGCAGGTCACCCTCACCTCGACGGGTGCGCAATGCCTAAGGGGTTCAGCCTCAAAGATCTGCCTCAAAATCGGACCTGCCCGTGCCTCCCAATGATCCGCACGGTACCACCCTAGGACCAAATGTGTGATGTATTCGACCCAAGCTTCCTTACTTAAGTAGACAGTTCCTTCCGCACGGATCACCGTTCGCCTGGGTCTCTTCCCGTTCTGGGGCCTGTTCCGGGACCACCTGTCCCCCTCCCAAGTTCCTACCGCGAAACGAGCCCAAAGAAAAACCCCTTGTTCTAGCTCTAACCCCCTCTCGCGACCGGCTAGATACATCTCCGTGCGGTGGTCTAAGGGGACGTTGAAGCACTCCCTGTCTTTGCTTAAATCCGCCTTCTCTATCCGAACTCCTTCTTCCTCAGTACCCTCGACGATCCTAACCATCCCCTTGGACTATCTCTTTTATAATTTGAACCATCGCTCTCCACTCGTCCGACCTGTCCAGGAAGGCGTCCGGAATAGTGGGGACCGGCCTAACCCCTCGCGGATACGTCCTATACCCCAACGAGTAGAAGTAGTTAATCTCGTAAGCCCCCAGCAGTTGCCTCTCAAGCTGCGCGTGACCGTTCACCTCCTCCCAGATATCCAAATATCCGGTCTCCCTATCAACCCCCCCTTCTACATACAAGGCTATGTCGAAGTGGCCGTTCCACCTGTAGAAGGTATAGCACCACACATCTACTCCGCCTACATCACCTACACTAATTCCCGTGGGCTCATACTCCAAAGGCCTCAAGCTCATGGATTCGTCGCTCTCACTATACGCTCCACAATCCCCACTAGTACTTGCCAGTCATCCGATCCATCGAGATAAGCGTCCGGAATTACCGGCGTCGGACGACCACCTCTCGGGTAGGTTTGATACCCTAGAGAATAGAAATATTTGTACTCGTAATCCCTTTGTTCCCCCCGCGAACAGCGGGAGTCGCCTATCGCCTTTTCCCAGCCACTAAGGAAGTCCTCTCCTTGATCTTGTCCCTCTTCCATATAGACACCTACATTAAAGTCCCCCGTCCATAGTCTAAAGGAGTAACACCACACGTCAACACTTTCATGCGTACACACACTAATCCATTCTGGAACGGCTTCTAGGCTCATACAGTATAATCAAAGGAAAATTCTCTAAGTTCCTACTTCCTTTTGGCCACCCGAGAGACCACCTCTATCCCGCGAGGAAGAGAAGCCTGTGAGCTCAGAAGGATCAAATGGACCAGAGAAGGAGCGCCGTCTCACTCGGCTACCTTCCTGTCCTCCCCCACTAAGAGAATCCTCCCCACTCCCGGCCTAGAGACTAGCCGTGGACACAGGTTATCCCCGAGGAAGGGTGGCAACCCCCTCCCCGGAGTCGGACCGAAGTCACACACCCGCGCCCTATGTCCCCCACTGAACCGACCTCTAGTCCTAATTAGCCTATCCGGTACCACGCCTCTACTCGGCCCACCTCAAGCGTGGAATTACCCGGGTCCCTGGACAAGATCCACCTATGTATCGGAAATCGCTAGCCTATCTACTCCCTCCCCATTCTCATCATCGCAAACTCTTCGCACTTCGTTCCCTTCTTCCTTCTCCGCCTCCTACTGCCTCTTTTCTCTCTTGGAATCACTGGAAGATCGGGAAATTTTTTAAAAAAGGGGCGGGAAGAGCGGAGCTTTAGGAAGAGGCTCTCAGGTGAGGTCGATAAGTATACGTACCTTGAGTCTTCAATACTCGTTATCGTAGTCCCAATAGTCCCCCAGTTCCGAGTCCGAGAAATCGGCTAGACACCGGTCCACCCAGGAGTCGGCCTCCGATCCCTCGTCCAAGGCCTCCCAAGTACCCCCTTCTTCTCTAATACTTTCGCTAAGACGGGTAGGCGTGTCTCTCTCTCCCCCTCGCCCCGGTACCCGCAGCACCACTCTCCTCTCCCCCAAGTCCAGAACTGGTCCCGTTTGAAAGTCTCTCTCCCTTGCGGGAGTAGGAACCGTCGTCAGTCCCCGTGGGTCGAGAATCGAAACCCCTAACCCCTCTCTAGACACACTTTCTCTCGCGGGACTTTGCCCCCGGGTAGGTGCCCTCCACAACCCGTGCGGATCAAGAACACTTGGTGACCCCCTTGGATCCCAAATAGACAGCGCTACCGGCCCCACTCGGATCCCTCTCCCCTCTCTCTCTCTTTCTCTCCCCCTCTCTCCCCCTTGAGCAGACCCCCTTATACTATTTCCCCAGACTGTTCTTCTCCCTCCCCTCTCGTTGTTCTTGGCGAGATGACGAACAGGAGTCTGGGGGTGGAGGCCTGGAGAAGCTTTAGGGGGCAGGGCCACGCTCGATGGGAGACGGATTGGCCGGAAGAGCGGGGTCGCTACGGGGAAGACCCCTGGGAGCCACCAAGACCTCGAGGCCGGGTAGAGGAGCCCGATCCCTCGTGGTACAAGCCATACGATCCGGCGATCGATGGGTCAATGGAAGGTCCCTATTTTCGCCGATACGACGACCGATGGGTGCCCTATTACCACGTCAACCTGGGTTTGGAGGCGCTTTTCTTCGACGGACGAGATGTAACCGGGTTCGTGGAAAAGTGGGAGAGCTATGCTTACCATAAAAGATTCTCCGAAAAAGAGTGGATCGACTATTTTATCCAGCATTCGGACCCCGAGTTAGACACCGCGATCTGAGCTATCTACCCTTCCGACGGACGATGGAGGACCTTCAGGGAAAGCCTATTGCAGACTTTTGCCTGTGATGACCTGATCCCGACCGTGGAAGGCTTGCGACGAATTACAAGGGGGGAACGGGAGAGCTTGGTGGCCTTCACCCGAAGGTTCAAACGCCTGTCCCAGACCCTAGTGGACAGGGGAATGTTATCTGAAGTAGATAGGTGCGTGATGTTCATGCTGCACTTACCAGAGGAGAAGAGGAGAGAGGTCCTTGAAAAGGCCCCAAGGGATTCCGCCAATTTCGAAAAAGTCGCGGAGGTGGTTTTCACAGGGGGAGGGGTAGACGTAAGGGAATACATGAAAGAGACCTTGGACATGGCTCTCCGCAACATGCGAGGGACACGGAATGCTGGTCCGAGGGGGAGCGATAGACCGCCACCTGGTCCCCCTGTTCCCCGGTGGGGAGAGTGGCCGACCGGATGGAGAAACAAATCAAGTGGCCAAGGAGGTTGGAGGAACGACCGGGAGATGGGAGGGAATCGTGGTTTCGATTGGGGGAATTCCCATTGGAAGGATGCTAGGGATGGAAGGTGGGGAGACGCCCCTCAAGCAAGGGCCCCTGGGCCGCGACCGGAGGTTAGGGCGCCACCACCCCCAGCACCACCACCGGCTCCGCCTGCGCCCATAGCGACAACAGCACAAGGGGGTCCGCGCCCCAACAACCCCCAAGCTCGGAGCGGGTGTATCTACTGCAATGAAGAAAATCACATCAAGCGGGACTGCCCTTATCTCACGGAGGCTTTAAGATTGGGAGTGGTCAAGCTAAATGAGAACAAGTGGGTTGTGTGGGGAGATAGCGGAGAGGCGGTCTCCTTTTACCCGTCAATGAAGGTGAACGTGGACAAGAGGGTGGCCCTTCAGGAGGCTAGACTGGAAAAGAAACCGGAAGTCGGAAGCTCCTCCAACACTGCTCACATCCAAATGGTGGAGTCACCGGGAGGGTTGTCCATTAGGGAACCCCAAGTATCAAGCATCAAGTTCATAGATACCCAACTCGAGGAAGAGAGGCCCTGCCTAAGGGTGAGGATGCAGGTCGAGGCCGAGACATCCGAGAAGCAAGCAAGCGTGATAGAAAGAACGGAAGTAAAAAGCGGCGACAATAACCAGCCAATGACCGATGCGAAAACGGTGGAGGAAAAGAAGGAGGAGTCTGCCTCGCCGAAATCGCCTAAGAAAAGGGGGCCCAAAAAGTTTGAAATGAAGTGCACTCTGAATGAGATAGACACGGTAGCACCCCTTAGGAGGACTCTGATGCAGCCTATGCAGTGCACCCTTTTGGAATATCTAGCCGCCAGCAAAAGCGCTAGAGAAGAACTCCTAAGCATCACAATGAAGGTAAGAGTTCCGCTCTCAGGGGGGCCCACTGTGCCGGTGGAGGGTCCAGCCAAGGAAGAGGTTCATGCCTCCCGCATTACCATGGAAGAGCTACCTGCCAACTTCTTCTCGGGAGAAGAGGCCATGAAATTCTATGTGTTAGGGAGTGGCCAGCTCCAGGCGGTGGTAAGTGGGAAGAAGATGAAGGCTCTAGTAGACAACGGGTCCGAGTCTACGGTTTGTAAGGACTCCATCATATGGGAGTTGGGCTTGGAGATAGATCGAGGGGTAGCCATGTCAATGGTGGTGGCAGACAACAAGCTGCAACCGGCGGAAGGGGTGTGTCATAACTACGTGATTGAGGTAGCTGGGGTAGAGGCTACAGTTCCGATCTTTTCGGTAAAAGAATGCTCCTCCGAATTGATCCTCGGGAGAACTTGGCTGATCGCGGTACACGCAACAACAGTTGATTTGCCGGATGGAAGTCAAACCCTCTCGATCCAAAGTCCTGATGGAATCTGAGTGGTCCTAAAGACCGTAGACGCGCAAGATGAACGTAACCGGACCAGCCTTACTAGACGCAAGGGGGGCCAGTCGAGGGTGTGTCGAGTCCGTCTAGAGGAAGTACCCTTGACGGATAGAGGACCCAAGGGGGACCAATTGGAGGTCGAGGACGTGGGGGATAGGATTGTAATTAACGATATGGGGTACGAGAAGGAGGATGAGGAGGAGGAATTCGGTGGGTGCGTGAGTATGTCTTTTTTGGAGGGATCCCCCTAGCCAGCGGAGTTAAGAAGCACAAAACCGTGGCGGAGAAAGTAAAACCCACCGCGGTCAGCCGGGATAGAACGGGGGAAGCTACAATATCGGAAGAGGAGATAGCCGATATCATCCGGAAGAGGAAAGAGACGGAAGGGCAAAGAATAACGGTCGATAAACTAGCAAAAATGGATATAGGAGACGAAAATCTCACGGAGGAAGAAAAATGGTTCATAGCGATGACCTTGAGGGGCTGCGATAAGGCCATTGCCTTTGACGACTCAGGGAGAGGGAGAATCGACCCAAGGTATGCTAAGCCGGCTCGGATCACATGATCCCACACGTGCCCTGGAAGGATAGGCCTCAGTGGAAGTACGCTCAAAATGAGAAAGAGGAGATAGTAGCTTTTATAAAGGAGAAGATCAGAACATTCGTCGCGGAGCCTTGTGAGAGTGCATACTCCAATAAGTGGTTCTTTCTGAGAAAAGGGGGTAGCAACAAGCTAAGGTGGATACAAAACCTCCAAAGGACCAACGCGGTCACTATAAGGGATGTGGGGTCGATACCGGAAGCAGACCTGCTCGCGGAGGGGTCGGCAGGTCGTTCGATATACTCGATCTTTGATCTTTTTTTTGGGTATGATGAGATCCCCTTGGACTACCACGATAGGCATATGACCGCTATGCATACGCCTCTAGGGTTGGTCCAAATGATGGTGGTCCCAATGGGTTGGACGAATGGGGTAGCAGTGTTCCAAAGGGCCATGATCGCGGTTCTCAAGGAGTTCATACCGGAGAAGGTAGAGGTCTTCCTGGACGACTTCCCGATAAAAGGGCCGGTCGAGCGGGATGAGACCGAGGTTTTCCCGGGGGTTAGAAAGTTTGTGGCCGACCACATGAAAGATGTCAGGGACGTCCTTGAGAAACTAGATAATGTCAACCTCACAGTAAGCGGGACAAAGAGTCGTTAGGGCGTATCCTCCATCAAGATATTAGGGTTCATTTGCGATAAGGAGGGGCGGAGGCCCGATCCCGATAAATTAGTAAAGTTGATGACTTGGCCTTCGCCGCTCAAATCCATAACGGAGGTCCGGCAGTTTCTAGGGGTTGTGGGCTACTGGAGAATCTTCATAAAAGCCTATGGAGAGAAAGCAGAACCCCTGAGAAGACTCCTCGGGAAATCTGAAGGATGGGTTTGGGGAGAAGAACAAGCAGCGGCCATGGAAGCTTTGAAGGGGGGGTTCCGCGAAGGTGGAGAGGTCCTAGGAGTCCCTTTCTTCGAAGACGAGGAGGGTCGCCCGTTCATAGTGTCCACAGACGCTGGGCCTCATTCAGTGGGAGGCCTCCTGTCTCAAAACGACGGGGAAGGGAAAGAGAGACCTTTGCGATTCGAAAGTCGGACCTTGAACCCCACCGAGAGAAACTATAGCCAATTCAAAAAGGAGGTGTTAGGGGTACTACATTACCTAAAAGCCTTTCGTCATTACCTATACGGGCAACGATTTCTCCTAAGGGTGGACCCTACCGCAGTGGCCGCTGTCCTCCAAAAGGATTTCTCGCTGACGGATCCGACTATCGCACACTGGATGATTCATATTAGGCTTTATGACTATAGGGTCGAGAGGATATCGGGGGCCAAGAACCAGGTCGCGGACGGGTTGTCCAGGCTTCCTATTCGTGAGGAGGACCTTCCTAGGCTTAAGGAGGAAGAAGTGACAATGGCCAAAAAGGAGATAATGAAAGTCACTGCTAATAGGGCGCAAATGGCTGGGAGCAGCCGAGGGGAAGAAGGGGGGGCAAGGACTTTTCTCGCGAATCTCTACGACGGGAAGTACCGAGACATAGGGCTGTACTTAGCCGGTAGGGAAACAGGGACTAAAAAAATCCAGCAAGAGGCGTTGGGGTATTGCATGCGGGGAGGCCATCTCTTCAAAAGGTCCACCAAGTTTGCGATACCCATGAGGGTGCTGTGTGATCCTGAGGAAAGAAGGGCGGTCATAGAGGAGTTACACGATGGGGTCGTTGGAGGTCACAGGGGGGTGAAGGGTACCTTCGACAAAGTCCGTAGGCTTTATTGGTGGGACGGGCAATACACAGAGGTAGAAAAGTAATGTTCCACATGTGAGGCTTGCCAGAAGAGAGCAACAGTTCGATATAAAGAACCCTTAGTTCCTTCACTCCCCACGGTTCCAGGCGAGAAGGTTCATATGGACTTGGTGACCATGCCAAAAGGGGTCGGCGGTCTTCGGTACATAATCAACGCCCGGGATGACCTCACCGGGTTCGTAGAAGCAAAGGCCATTAAGAGAAAATCAGCGGAGGAGGTGAGCGAGTTTCTCCTTGAATATATCGCGCGGTACGGTTGCATCAAGAGGATAGTAATGGATAGGGGCGCTGAGTTCTTAAGCCAAAAGGTCAAAGGATTATTGGAGAAGGCGGGAATAGAGGCAGTCTATACGACCGCTTATCATCCCCAAAGCAATGCACCAGTAGAAAGGGGGCACCAGACGCTTGTAGACGCTCTAGCGAAATGGTGCAAAGGCCGCCCGGAACAGTGGCCGAGATATTTGAGGTACGCGGTTTGGGCCGATAATATCACGGTCAAATCCAGTACGGGGTACCCTCCGTACACCCTTTGGTTCGGTAGGCATTGTCCCCTACCCATCAAATTCCACATTGACATCTGGACAAGTGTCTCATGGAAAGCCAACATGTCTAGGGGCGAGCTATTGGAGGCACGGATACAGCAAATAACCGAGAACTTGGATGTCGGGGTAACTACGGCCAGTGCGAACATCGAGAAAGAGAGGGTGAAAGGAAAAGAGAGGTGGGACAAAAATCTGCGGGTCAGAAAGGCGCCGATAGGGGTTAAGGACCTAGTGTTGATGTACGATTCGTCACTAGAAAAGACCTGGAACCGGAAATAGGCAAACCGATGGATGAGACCGTATAAGGTCCTAAAGAGATTGGATGGGGGAGCTTACATGCTCACAGAATTGGATGGGAGTAGGCTACAGGACCCTATCGCAGGGGCTCGTCTCGAAATCTTCCGATCAAGAGGGACCCTTGGGGAGGCGCCAAAACGAAAAGGGAAGGAAGCGCTCGACGCGGAATTGACCATCACTCATGAAGAGGGGGAGACCTCCAGACAAGGGGCCTCGTCTCGCCCACCGAGGAAGGGGTATAAGGTTCAAAAGCCTTCCCTACCAAGGACCCCTAGGAAGAAGAAAAGACCTAGAGAAGATGAAGGTGACGCCGACCGGTTAGGGAAGCGCAGGATAAGAGACAAAAGTAGTGCCTCAAGGAAAGCCTTGAAAATCAAACGCGAAAGAGAAGAGAGGAAACGGAAGAGAGAGAGGCACGAGAAGAGGAAAAGGAGACGGAGACGGTCGTAGGATGATGCGCCATGAGTCTTAGGGAGGGTGATTGTACCATAGTTAGAGAGGGGCGTGTATCACGGGACTAACGGGAAGGATGTACCATAGTTAAGGAAATGCGAGTCGGGGAAGGGCGGTAAGTTGTGACGCCGAAAGGAATTTTGTACCGTGGTGAGGGAAAACGGACATAGTTAGGAAAAACGGGCCAGGGGAAATGGGATAAACTAAAATAAGGAGAGGGGGAGTACAGTGGGAAATGCTCATCGGGGACGGCAAGAAATGGGGTGTGGGCTGGTTGTCGGGCGGCTGTCTACCAGCCGAAGGGTTTCTTTCTTTGAAATGAATACTTTTTTTTTCCCTCGTTTCTGTTTTGTTTGGGTTTTGGCGTATGCGTGCGTGTGGACATGCTGTTTATAGGTGATCTCGGGCATCCGGGTCATCATGCTAACCCCTCTGTTGACTGAAGTGACGAGCGCAACCTTGGTCGCGAGTGGGCTCGGGAAGAGCCTGAGAGATCGAAGTTTTAGCTTTCGGGGGCGGGATATGTGCGGCGGACGGAGTACCTCAGAGTGGGCCTCGGTCGGATCGAAAGCAGAAGGCCAATGGGGGCTCTGGACCCTGGCTGCGAATGACCACCGGACTACCGCAGGTGCACCTGGGCTGGTCTGCGGTATCGAAAGTTTGGGTGGGACGCCACGACCTTTTGTCAAGGAGTACGACAGAGACAATCCCGACAAGGCGGCCGCGCGAGACCAAGGCTACGAGACGGGGCGGCCCGGTGGTAGTTTGGAGGTCAGCGGCCTGAGATTTCTCCTGGTAGGGGCCCAGAGGAAATCCGACCAGGGGCGGAAGAGGAACGGGGTGGGCAAATGCAGGAAGTAGGGGGGAGGAAACAATCGCCCGATGGAAAGCTGGCCAGATTGCAGGTGGTCTTCAAAACAGTTACAGAAGGGCGCGCGCTCTTGGTTTTCTTGATAACAGCTCTGCTGCGATAAGCAAGGTCGGGTGTAAATGGCCGCAAAACCGAAATAGCAACGAATCGCCACCGAGATCCGATTGGGAGGGGAAAGAAAGAGGCGATTGACAATGAGAGAAGGATGAGCAGTGGGTGGAGTCTAGCTGGGGGAAGAAAATTTCAAAGGATCGATTAAGAACGGGCGGGGAAGCACAAAAGGCGGGAGAAGGAAAAAGGAGGGAACGGCTATAGAGTGAGCGAGGGCACGAATCTTGATGACCGGCGAGCGCGCTTTCTCCTTAGAGGCACGGAGAGAGAGGGTAGTAAAGGCGATAAGATCCGCGCTGGGAGAAAGAAAAGGAGGTGATTGGGCAATGAGGAAGGGCGAAGGATTGACGAAGAATGGCGGGACGGGAGAAAATTTCGGAAAAATTTGGACATGCCGCCGAAAGTAGCAGAAGAAGAATGCGAGAGTCGGAGGAGGTGAGTGGCAGAGGAAAAAGGGAGCTGCGCCGACGGTATAAAAGGAGGAGCGACCGGAGAGAGCGAGGGGGATTTTTTTTTTCTCAGCGCACGGGTGAGGAGCGGATGCGTACGCAACGCACTGAGCACGCGGCTGTCTCCAACAACGCTCGATAGCGACTTAGCGCTCGGAGAGAGAGAGAGAGAGAGAGAGAGAGAGAGAGAGAGAGAGAGAGAGAGAGAGAGAGAGGGAGGGAGGGAAGGTGCACGGTGGCCTTCTACGGTGCTCGACAGCGAGCCAGCCCCTGACGAAAGCGAGAGAGAGAGAGAGAGGGAGAGAGATAGCGCTCGCGGAGCAGCCTCCGGAGCGGTGTACGCAGGGGTGAGGGTTGAGGTTCACAGCGGTGTCGAGGAGCTCGAAGTGCTCAGTAGTAGTGGCGGCGCATGCGATGCTGGTGCTCTTGAAGTCGGTAGAGCATCCCCCCCCGCACGAGAGCAGGTGAGCTCGCTGGGGGACGACGAAGGGAGCGCGCCAGCCGGCAGCAGTTCGACAAGGGTCTGGTTCRGCACGGACGTTCGAGAGAGAGAGAAGGAGAAATYGGGACGACGAAGGGAGCGCGCCAGCCTGCAGCAGTTCGACAAGGGTCTGGTTCGGCACGGACGTTCAAGAGAGAGAGAAGGAGACATCGGGACGACGAAGGGAGCGCGCCAGCCTGCAGCAGTTCGACAAGGCTCTAGTTCGGCATGGACGTTCAAGAGAGGGAGAAGGAGAAATCGCGACGACGAAGGGAGCGCGCCAGCCTTCGGCAGTTCGACGACGGCCTGGTTATGCACGGACATTTAAGAGAGAGAACGAGAGATCGGTGCACGAAGGGAGCGCTCTAGCCTGCGGGAGTTCATGGAGGGCCTGGTTCTGCTCCGACACTCAAAAGAGAGAGAGAGAGAGAGAGAGAGAGAGAGAGAGAGAGAGAGAGAGAGAGAGAGAGAGAGAGAGAGAGAGAG
>BFEA01001087.1:115404-148355 GCA_003427395.1 Chara braunii
CCCCCCCCCCCCCCAAAAAAAAAAGGAAGCCCCTTTTTCGAGCGACGACGAGAGATGGGAACAATAACGACCGTCTTCACCCGAATAGAATGCCCTCCTGTCATATTCATTGGCTGCATCCAGGCTGAAAGTTGGCCAAAATACATCTTATATTGACCGGGCGTTCTGTTCGGGCTGAAGACGGCAGTCCCCCTGGCACGGCAGCACCGTCGTGGCAAATACTATGGACCGATGTGGTTGGGCGTCGGGACACTGGGCCTCGCCGCATCACTCAGCAAATGCAGAAAAGGCAAATGCAGAAAAGGCAAAAATTATGGCGGTAAAAAATAAAAATAAAAATAAAAATAAAAATAAAAATAAAAATAAAAGTAAAATAAAAATAAAAATAAAAATTATGGCGGTGTATATTTCCATTTTTTAGCGGAACATTCATTCTCATTTTGCTCAATGTCCCCCCTGCGCATCACTCATCCAATGCAGAAAAAAAAGGCCAGCAAACATGGCCGTGTACATTTCCATGTTTTACCGATCAGGACCATTCAGTCTCATTTCATTTTGTGCACCTTTGTTGAGCGGTGCTGCGAGGCCCACTGTCCCCCCTCCCCTCCCCTCCCCTCCTCTCCCCTCCCCTCCCCTGACCAGGGGCTCCATCATATGCATCATCGATCCCATCAATTTCGTTTTCTGATCTGTTCTGAGAAAAGGCCAGCGCCCTCGAAATATCTTATAGATGTATCTTTCTTTTTTTTTTTAATCTTATTATAGATATATCATCTTCGGACGGACGACCAGTCGAAGGACGGAACTCCATTCGTCTGATTCCATCTGGATTCGAACTCAGTTCCTTGGACTGGTCGTCAGATCGAAGATGGGTGTACCAACTCTGGGTTACACGGCCCGGGGTCCGCCTGGATTCGAACGGACGACCGGTTGGTACCAACTGGTCGTCAGTTCGAAGATGGTGGGTGTACCAACTGGAATCCATCTGACGATCAGTTGGTACAGCCATCTTTCAGGCGTGGCTACTGGTCGTCAGCTCGAACAGACAAGTACCATCTGGACTGAAAGACGAGAGATGGGAACAGAAGCGTTCGAATCCAGAGCGAATCCTGTTGGTTGGTACCAACTGGTCGTCAGTTCGAAGACAGTGGGTGTACCAACTGGATTCCATCTGGATTCGAACTCGTCTGTTCCCATCTCTCGTCTGATTCCATCTGGATTCGAACTCAGTTCCTTGGACTGGTCGTCAGTCAGTCCGAGGCAAGGAACTCCACTCTTATTTCGAAAGTGGATGGGTGTACCAACTGAGTTGAGTGACACTAACTCAGTTCATGGGTGTGCCAACGGTTAGTTGGTACCAATAGTTCATGGGTGTACCAACCGATTTATAGTTTTTTTTTTTTTTTTTTTTTTTTTTTTTTTTGAAACCGATTTATAGTTAACCATTTCATGATTCGGCAAAGGTTGAGTAATACTGAGATGACGTTTTTTTTGTTTTTTTTTTTCTTCTTCTATTTTATTGAATATTTTTATTTAGAAAAAAAGTTAGGCTACCGTCCGGGCTGCCCGGGGTACCTTGTTTTCCCGTGCAGTCCCAGCAGAAAAAAAAAGAGCTCCGAGAAAAAATGTTATGCAGAAAAATAAACTGAACAACTCTTTATACCAAATTTAAAATAAAATAAAATTAAAAAATAAAATTTACTTTGTCGGCGGCCGGTCAAATACAAAGGCCCTTTAGGGCCCAAATTTCCCATGTTGTACTTTTCTTTTTTTGTTGCCCGGCCGGGCAAGTTGTCCCGGGCCACTCTGGTAGCCTAGGATAAAAGAGAAAAGATTTTAATCCTATCAATCAATTTCCCAGCTTATCGCCAGCTCATCTATCATCTTTGAATCCCCCCAATCAATTCCGTCCCTTTTTTTTTTTTTTTTTTTTTTGGGTTGTAAGTGTTTTTTTTTTTTGGTTGTAAGTGGTTGGCAGCCTTTCTTTTTCCCAACGGGATTGGGGCGCAGGTCTGCGTTTCAACAGTTTTTGGGTGTACCATTTCAGCTAGGCCCACTGGTGATTCCCTCCCATCTTATAATTCGGCAGAGGATGATTTATTATTGATTAATCTGTTATTAATTAGGCTACCAGAGTGGCCCGGGATCACTTGCCCGGCCAGGCCAAAAAAATAAAAAATAAAAATGTATTTTTTATTTTAAATTTGGTGAAGAATTTCCATGTGACCTTGAGGCAAAAGTTGTTCAGTTTATTTTTCTGCGTAACATAGTTTTTTTTTGGATTTTTTTTTTTTGCTGGGACCTTCCCTGGTCCTTGCACGGGCTGGCCACCTGGGACTCGGGCGGCCCGGCTGGTAGCCTAGGTTATTAACTTATTATGCTTTTTTTTTTTTTTTTACCGTGATAAGATGAAGGGATTTATTTATGAATGAGGAAAGTGGCAAGATTTTTTTTTCCCGCCAATTAAAAGATCTTAATCGCGCCACGTCATCAATCCCAGCAGCAGGCATTTCTCGATAGGTTATCAGGGTATTACTTATCTTGCCCCCCATCGACAGCGGCTAATCAGTAGCTCGTCATTGCCTCCATCAAGAGGGGCCGTGGGGTCGTAATTCTTTTTTTTTGTGTGTGTGTGTTGGTTCAACTTTTTAATACTTTCTCCTTTTTTTTTTTCAGCTTGAGTGCGCATCCACGGAAAAAAAAGGGGGAAAAAAAAGAGGGGCAGCAATTCGCAGGCGACCAATCCGATCCAATCGCATCCCATCAAGAGGGAGAGGACTTATTGCCAGGCCAGTAACTCCAAATCAAGAGGCATTTATACCCATCAAAAGGGGTTATCATTTCTAAATTAGGGTGTCGTCATTTCGCAAAAAGAGGGAGGAGGGACTTATCGTCGCCTGATTATCTTGATTACGACCAAGTAGGAGTTATCTGCCCAAAGAAAGAAAAAAAGAAAAAAAGAAGAAAAAAAAAAGGAAAAAAAGGAAAAAAGAGGTGTGCCACGTCATCATTCGTAGCAAGACGCAGTGATCGCTGCCTGCCGTCTTCCGCGCAATGCAAGGAACCCTCGTCACGACTGTATCTTGCCCTAAAAATAGCTAGTATTCATTCGTGATCAGCAGGGTGCGCACGTGGCACTACCACTCATAGCCAGGTTATCTTTTTCCATCTGGATTCGATCCCAGGTCTGCATTTCGATGATTCATGGGTGCACGGACTGAGAGCTAAAATCTGGTCCGACTTTCAGTTCGGATATAGCGACAAGAATGATCTGGCGTTCTCGTAAGGTGCAGACGGTAGGCAGCATAGCTGAATTTGGTCCAACTTTCAGTTCGGATGCAGACGGGACGCCCGTTGTTTGTAGTAGCCAAGTTTGTAGCCAAGCTTTCGTGCCCTGAAGTGGGACTTTTTATCGCCAGATCGTCATTCCCATCAGCTGGGCAGTCTATATATATATATAGTGTGTGACAATATATATATCTATATCTATATATTGATATAGATATATGTACGTTGTCGTTTTCTTCCTCTCTGCCTACGGTTTACCGGACAGCCCTGTTTGACGATATACCCCTCGTTTGTTGTCCTCTTCTCCTTCTCTGGCTGGGGTTTAACGGGAAGCTCTGTTTGACTCTATATATACATTAATTAATATATAATAACCACAACCGGGGTTAAGGTGGATTATCACTTAACAGTGTAATCATCAGGTTAGGGGATTCTGCAGACTGGTGAGGGTTCAGCTTCCTGATGAGTAGGAAGGGGAAACTCCGACAAAAGAGTTTGTCACAGCCCCCCATGGTTTGTTGTTGTTGTCCTCTTCTCCCTCCCTCTATGCCTATAGGTTTACCGGGCAGGTCTGTTTGACGATATACAATATACATTTATATATATATGTATTTAATAATGTTGGTAGGGGTTATGTATCTGGTTGTGTCATTCTGCTCCACGGGTACTTATCTTACCTTGGCCACGTCATCATTCCCATCAAGAGGGAGGGAGTTATCTACGGCCAGGGTATCAATCCCTTCAAGAGGCATTTAGTTAAGGCTACCTCCTTCCCCCGAACGTAATGGACGTTCAGTATGGATGTACCTTACCAGAAAGGTAGCTTGTATACATATGGTCATTGTTGTCTGGGTGCGTGAAGTTCGGGACAAGACGCTGGGCTCTCAGGTTTATCAATCCCATACGGCGCCATCTAGAGGGGTTTATGGCTAGGTTTCCTGGTGAAGGAAGTCCTCTTCATCAAGAGGAGTCCTCGCGTGGTCAGGTTAGGTTTGGTTAGGCTAGGTGAGGTGAGGTTAGGGGTGGGGTGAGGTGAGGTGAGGTGAGGTTAGGTGAGGTTAGGTGAGGTGAGGTGAGGTTGGGTTACGTTACGTGAGGTTTAGGCTAGGTGTCTATGATTGAGATTGAGTGCCGTTGTGATTGAGATCGAGTGCCGTTGGACTGTGCTCGTTGTTGTGGCGAGGGTCGTAAGGGAAAACCCGTCTTCACCCGAATAACCATTTGTTCTACTGGGGGGAAGACAGTTATTGTCGCTGTATTTAGACTGAAAGTTGGCCCAAATACACCTAAAATGACCCAACGTTCTATTCGGAGAAAAATGCGTGGTGTAGAGCGCTGTCAGAGGGAACCCCTTCTTTGTGTGAGCAGGGAAGCACCATGGCAAAATTTATTATTATTATTATTATTATTGTTGTTGTTGTTGTTATTATTATTATTGTTGTTGTTGTTATTATTATTATTAGTCTATTACGGGAAAAGTTTCGAAATGCCCCTGAAGTTTGTGTTTATTTGCGGCGTGCCCCTCTGACAGCCGACTTACCTTGTTGCGCCCCTCTGACGACGAATGATGTTTCCAGAAAACACCTGGCGTCCTTTGGGCCTCAAACATGTTTCAGATGCCCCTACCGGTACCGGTACCAAATTTTCAGCTACCGGCTGCCTGTTGAGAACCAGCAGAAAAGTTCCCCATATGCCCTTACCGGTACCGTCCATCTTTCCGGCAAGCCCCTGTCGCCGTTGTTGACACTCGCAGTCCATACGAGGGAAGAGGAGGGAAGAGGGGGGAAGAGGAGTAGGGAGGACAAGGACTACGCCGATGGACGAGGATAGAGGATGGAGGCTGGAGAGAAGAGAGGAGAGCGACGAGCATGGATGGAGGAGGGAGGAGGGCGATGAGCATGGGTGGAGGAGGAGGGAGCAGCAATCCATGGCGCGGCGAACTTGAAGACTGACTGCTGCACCATTTTTCTGTGGCGGCGTGTGAAATACCTACCATTTTCGAGTTCGAATTCCTGCCGCCACTGCTGCAAGGGCATCACAGAAAGATGTGTGCCCCTCGTGAGGGCTTTTCAAGGACGGACCGACGAAACGTCAGCAGGGGTCCAGTAAGGGCATATCGGAAAGTTACGCCCCATGCTGACAGGGGCCTACGGAAAATTTCAGAGGCCCGAGGGGCATAACAGGGTAAGTCGGCCTCCACAGGGGCACGCTGCAAATAAACGCAAACTTCAGGGGCATTTTGAAAATTTTCCCTTCTATTATTATTATTATTCTTTTGCAGAATTTGGTGAAAAAAAAACTTGCAGGCCCCTTCGCGTGATATATACATCTCTTCACTAGACTTCATATATATATCGTCACAAACAGAACTGCCCGGTAAACCGTAGGCAGAGAGAGAGAAGAGGACAACAAACGAGGGGCTGTGACAAACTGTTTTATATATATACTGATGATATATATATATATCAAACAACCCTACTAAAGCTTATTGGCCGCGGCACCGAGTCTCGCATCTGCAATGGTCCACGTTAGTGTTTTTGCATCGCGAAGCGTGAGACGTCCGATGGAAAATTCTGACACGCGATCGTTTGCATTGCGAAGCATGAGACGTCCGATGTAAAATTCTGATGCGCCTGACGCGGCGCGCCCGGCGCGTCTGATGCATTTGGCGTTTGTTTTTTTCTCGGGCGCACCTGACACGTCTGAAGGGTGATATATATATTTTTTCTCTTTTGGTGTAAAGTACTTTAGTGACAAGCGAAGGCTAACAACCATCACCTTCACTTGCCAACGGGATTTGAGACAGCTCGACAAACGGGGTGGCAAAAGAGGGGTCTGAAAAGAGGGGTCGGAAAAAGAGGGTTCAGAAAAAGAGGGGGTCGGAAAAAGAGGGGGTCCAGAAAAGAGCGAAGAGCAAGAAACAGGGGGGTAGCCAAAGGAAAAGGGGTTCACGAAAAGCGGTTAAAAAAAAGGCGATTTAAGGAATCAGTCAACAAAAAAAGGGGGTAAAAAAGGGGTAGCAAGGGTTGACAAAAGAAGGGGTGAACAACTAAGGGGTGGCAAAGCCAGTTCGGCATGTAAAACAGGGGGCTAGAATTTGGATCCATGAGTAAGGGCCCCGTGGATCAGACCACAGGGATTAAACAGTGGATAGGCCTATGGATTGAACCATGGATTGATTGAACCATGGATTGAACCATGGATTGAACCATGGACAATGGGTGGAGCCATCGATGGAGGAACCATTGGGCTAGAGGACTAATGTATAGAACCACGGATGGATCATGGCCCCATGGAGGCCATGGATGGGGCCATGGATGGCCCCATGGAGGAACTATGGCCCCATGGATGGGGCCATGGATCATGGCCCCATGGCCCCATGGCCCCATGGAGGAACCATCGATGAAAGAACCATTGGGCTAGAGGACTTGTGTATAGAACCATGGATGGGGCCTTGGATGGATATGACGAGCAGTCCGGTTGCTCATCTTCACAACGAATTGCTGTCTCACGTGACCATCACCGTCATGAAAAGATGCAGTTCAGTCTATTGCGCGTCTGATGGACCAATTCATGGACCAATGCATGAACCAACAATGCATGGACCAACCAATGTCTTGACCGATCTATCACTTGTCTGATGGACCATGTATGGACCAATCTATGGACCAATGCATGGGCCAAAATGATTTATTGCTTGTCTGATGGACCAATCTGTTGCTTGTCTGATGGCACATTTGCATGGACCAATCTCTTGTTTGCTTGATGGACCAATGAATGGACCAACATGACGGAATTTTTACAACTTCTGACACAACAGATCCCTGCAGATCTGCAGACGAGCAACGGGACTACTCATTGCATTGTCCAGTTGCTCATCACTTTATCCAGTTGCGCATCATATGATCTTGCCCTGCACGGAAGGAGGTAAATGTGATGCGGTTGGCCAATTTTTCTCACTTAACATCTCACATTACCCCATTAGAATAGATGAATGGTCATGTGGGGTATTGTGTGAGGAGGGGGAGGGAGGGACTGAAGACACTGTAAGTATTCCAAGATTTGCTTTTGAAGTGCGCAATGTAATTGATAAACAATGGTTTCTTTGGCTGTGGACTGGACCGTGTGTCTGCCCCATGGACCATGGGTTTGTAATTTTGTATTAATTGGACCCATGGATTGAGCTGTACCATGGATGCCTGGACTGGCCCATGGGGGTATCAGGCATGGAGGCGAGAGTCCGAGACTGGACCATGAGGTTTCAGTGTGGTGTTTGTAGACCGCAGCATTTGGAGTTGGGAATGATTTCCCTCCCCCGCCCCACTAAGTAGATTGATTGACTGATGAGAAAAAAAAAAAAAAGATCGACTAATGAAATGATAGCAGCGGCTAGACTGAGTTTTGACTTTTTCTGTTTGTTGGCATCACTGCGGATTTGGTTTCGAAATGTGGGGAAATTAAAGTGCAAGTTCTGGATGTCCTTTGGGACATGCATTAAATGGATTGGAATGATGCAGAAAAGATTAGCATGGCCGCTGTGTGAGGATGACACACATAAATCGAGAACTGGTCGAAAATTCTCTCTATATATTAAGTAAAAGAAGAGAGAAAGTGCGAGTTCTGGAGGCAGAACTGTGATTGCTGAGGAGGAGCATGGCAGATTTGATCTGGGAATGGTGGGTTTGATTTGAAAAAAAAATGACGGACTTAATGTGGACAAATGACGGATTTGATTGCAACAGGACCATATGTTTCTTGTTGTTCGTGTGGTGAAATGTAACTGTTTGTTAGCAGGTGGTGGAGGCAGGAGCGCGATCTCTGAAGATGATTTTCCAATCGTCGTTGGCGCCGAAGAACGACGTGTTTCAATGGCAGACTCTTAATCAGGTGCTCGAACTGCTGCAGAGTGAAAATGACAGTGTTGCGGAGGTGGCAGCTAGTTTGCTGGCGCATTGTTGTGACAGCGAGGAGCGCCAGGTCATGCTTGGGAAAGCAGGTGCCATGAAAAGACTCTTGCCCATGCTTCATCCCAAGTGTTCGCAGAAGAAGGTGGAGGCAGCTCTAGATGCCATAGCCGCTATCACCCAAGACAACGAGGATCATTGCCACACTCTTGTGCATGCAGGTGGAGGGAGCGTTTTGGAAGAGATCCGGACGAAACTGATTCGCCACGAGCTGCCGCGCATGCGCCTCCATGCGTGCATGTGTCTCGTTAATGTGTTCAGGTCTTGGTCAGGGGGTTTCCTCAAGCAGCGGGAGATCCGACTCAGCATACTCTGTGTGCTGCTGAAGCTTATTGATGAACCTGGCAGGGTTGGGGAGGATGCGCCAGGTGTGCTTGCACGCTTCTTAGGCGACAGTAATCAGCTCCAGAGGGAGGTGAGAGACCTTCAGAAGGAGGCCGTCTGTGAAAAGGATGGCGTCGCCATGCTTGCCGGCTTCTTTAAGAAAGTCTTCATGAATGCAAAGCACAAAGAGAATGTGATCAACGCACTAGCACAACTTTGCGCTAATCTGGAAGAGGGACGTCGTCAAGTAGTAGACCTAAAGGTAAGCAAGCGCATGCGCACCCACCCACCCACACCCACACCCACACCGACACCCACACGTACACTCACCCAGCGACCCACACATGCACAGACACACATTCTGGTCCTGGTAGCTCTCTGTCCCAGGAGATTTGAGCAGCTAGGATCGGGCTCGTACTAGTGAGCTATTCTTTTTTGGTGGGTGGATATATTTTGTTGTGTTGTTTAGTATGCATGGCGTAATTCTTTGCCCTGCTTTAGTGCATGGGCTGTCGTTTTGATGAAGGAATGTCTGTGGGTGGCTGCGAGCTTTTCTTTTGGGGGTGGGAATGTATGTTTGGAGTCTTGCGCACAGTCTCGTCGCGAGGAGGTTCTGAGAGTGTTTGCTGCGGGTATCATTCCCACGGTCTGCTCTTTTGGAACACATGGAAGAAATGGGTATTGCTTCTAGGGTGTTTTAAGCAGTACGCTCCTGGTGTCACGTGAAGATCTCGTGGAGTTTGGGATTATGACACTCTATACACTCTAGGGGCTAGAAAGCAAAGTGAAAGGGTGGATGTCTAGCCATTGAGTGATAGAGATGGTGGTGACGTGAGTGTGTCGTTTGGGATGAATAGCAGTGCCAGTGATGTTGGAGTTGTGCAATTAATCTTGTGGCTTTGTGGACCCACTCAGAGGGCTCTCGATTTTTTTTCAGACAAATGGAGGGTGTGGTCGGTGCTTTCTTGCTGCTGGAGCCGTCTGTGTTTGGTATATTACTATATTGTTGCCTTTTGCCCTCAATCCTTTTATTGACTTTTTTTTAAAAAAATATATATACAAGTTGTGCAAGTGTGCCGCTTCGGCGGCAGACGGATTTGTGGGCACTCGGTGCTTAACCGCACAAACGTGGCCAACCTTGCATCTTTTACTATATACTTATTTTGTTTGATGGATAGCTTATGATGATTCATCGATGGAATGAGGAAGAGAATTTGAGGTTTCAGAAACACACACACACACACACAACCTTGTAAACTGGGTGCGCAGAGTGGGTTTTGTGGCTGTGATGGATGAGTTTTTCTGGGACCCTTGAAGGAGCTTGTCACAGTCACAGTCACTCCTTTTTTTGTGAAGTTTTTGTATCAATGCAAAACATACACACACACAGACACACCGACAGACCTACACAAAGGCACAGCAGGCATCTGGTTTGGAAAAGGGTTGCCAAACGCACAAACACACAAACACACACAAACACACACAAACACACAAACACTCAAACACACAAACACACAAACACACAAACACACAAACAGACAAACACACAAACACATGCAATCATTTCCAAGCTAGTCAGATGGAAAGGATGTTGTAGTTGCGGTGGTAGCCTTTCCTTCCATCCCTGAAAACTGGCCCAGGCCTGGAGGCTGCTCCTGAAAAGGCAGTGGTGGTTTAAGGTGGATGTGAGCGGGAGGAGGGCGTGGGAGAATACTTGAGCACGGGTGACTATACTTAAGCACGTGTGTAGTCATGCTCGTGTATAAGAAGGGGGACCCGGCAGACATAAGAATCTATAGGCGTATGACACTACTGCCCGGTCATTTACTTGGTATTGGTGGACCTCCTGGCAAATAGACTGAGAGAAATAGCATGGGGGTGCTTTCATATAGACCAGACGGGATTCATCCCTGGTAGATATACATATTGGATAGCGTTGCAACCTTGCCAGAGTCGGTAAGATACATAAAGGAGAAAACAATCAATGCTGCAATTCTGTTCTTCGACTGTGAGAAGGCCTACGACCACGTCAATTGGTAATTCCAGCAACAGTGCATGGAGAGAATGGGGGTAGGTCCTAACTTCTGATGATGGGCCAGAGCTCTCTACAGGATGCACACTGCAGGGTTCAGCGCTACGGCTTTCTCTGAGATCGGTATAAATGTCCAGGTCAGTCCGTCAGGGAGACCCACTAGCGGTTCCCCTCTTCCTCTTCACCACGGAGGCCATAGAAAGGACCCATCAATAGACCGACTGATAGAAGACGGTCCCGCGGACCCGCACACAGTCTGCCTCCCCACTACCGTATTATTTGCGGACGACCTCACTGTCCTCATTAGAGCTTCGGACTCCTCCTTCGAAGCGCTCACTAGGGCTATGCAGGCGTTCCAGTTGGCATCTGAAATGTGCACCAACTGAGTGAAAACTGTCGGCTGGTGGTTGACAGAGCAGGATCTTCCCACTCCGAGGAGCTCCCCGCAGGGACTGCAGTGGTAGGCGGCGACAGAACCGTGTCGATACCTGGGCGATTGGGTGTCTCATGTGGGCCCCGCACACTCCCAAGCACCTGCCATCCCGACTAAGATGTTGAACAAGCTGGAAGTGTGGTCCGCGGGCTACACGTCGGTGTCCGGGGGAGCCCTAGTCCTCAATTCTTCGATCTTCTCTATGCTGTGGTACGCCACCACAGTCTGGAGCCCCAATGTGGTGTTGAGCAGGCCCTTCAGGGAGAGAGCTGTGGCCTACCTGTGGCCTGGCAACTTGACCAAGCAGGGTCATCCCAAGGCAAGTTGGAAGTGCGTGATACTGCCCAAGAACAACGGAGGCCTAGGCGTTATCGACCCCGATCGACAGGTCAGGGTGCTGCAGACGAAGTGGCTCATCAAGCTGATCACACAGACCACCTGCCCTGGCACAACCTCGCCCTTTATCACATAAGGAAAATCCCAAGATTCTGCAGGTCATGGCAAAGTCATGGGTGACTTGGGACTTGGGGGCGGGGGGGGGCAAGACACTGGCAAGTCGCTCTGAAGAACCCCCCGAGTGAGAGATGCCGCATTTTGGTCCTGTTTGATCGAGATATGGAGAGAGATAACGCCCGGGAAGGTAAGGCGACAACATAACATAAATGAGGTGCTCCAGCAACCGCTGTTCTGCATCCAGTGGATAACCGACAGCAGGGGTAGGCCATGGACGGTTATGACGACGGACGCAGGTTGGGGGTCCTGGTTATCGAAGGGGGTGTAGCAAATAAAGCACATCTGGGACGAGGATCACCACTGGTGGAAGACCTAGAGGGAGCTCACAGAGACTCTTGGGGGCTGTCACAACCTTCAGGCCAACTTCAACGGAAAACTGCGTTCTATCCCATCCGACTGGTCAAACATTCTGCGAGGACCAGTGACTTGGGCGAGATGGGACTGGGCCACACTGGCCAAAGAAGCTGCACTGGGCACCGTAATGGATTTCATCAGGCGAGAGTGACCGGATGGATAATGGCTCCTCTGCAACATGCACGACATTCTTGCGCCCAGTGTGCCTGTCAGTCGAAATACGAATCTTGAACCGGCCGAATAGGCCTGGAAAGTCTTGACAGCACCCGTCCTCGCCCGCAAACACGAAGCTGGGATATAGACTGAGGAGCAGACCGGTAGCTGCGGAAGACGCTGTGGCATCCAGATGGGCGAGGCACACGGGCACTATCCTCGACCCACAGCATAGCATTCATGTACTGCGCCCTTCCGGTCAAGCAGTAGCTATGTGAATGCACGAGCCCCCAACGAAGAACACGGGGGGATGACCTCTGTCCCGTCTGCGGAATGAGAGAGGTGGTAAACCTAGTCCACTGCCTAATCATGTGCCCCAAGGCCCAACAAATCTGGGACAGTGTCGCACTCGTGTGGTCTTCGCCCACAAGGACACCCCTCCCGGACGTAGAACTCCAGACCCTCACAGGCTTCACAAACAGCCCGGACCTGGCACCTTTTCAGCGCGTACTGCATCAAAGACTCCGCCCCATAACGCTGTGGACCATATGGAAGAGAAGATGCATGGAGGCGATCGACAGGAAGCAGCAGATGCTGCAGCGAGCGTGGGAGCAGCTCCTCTCTCTGCTGGAGATGGAATTCTGTTTGGACTGGAGGACGACCACAAAAGAGATGGTTAGAGACCCGGACAAGGCACGGATCATCCGGCAGCAATTCAGTGACAATCAGCTGGGAGCGGGAAGAATAGGGAAACTAGAGGGGGGCAAGCTTCATCTCAGATGATATCCGGGCAGAGGGCAACTGACACCAATCTGGACAAAGGACCTGCCCACTAGTGGGGGTGCCCTCGACATGCCTCGATCAGACGGTTGGGCCACAATGACACGCAGGCGACACCCTGGGGTCTCCCGGAGTGACCATGCTGTGCAGCACGGGATCAGTGCCTAGTATTTGTCTGATTAGACGCATGGGCTCGAGACCGCATGGGTGGGTAGCAATGTCGGCTTGAGCCCACGCAGGGGAATGAGAGGGATGGATAGGCAAGGGACAGGGAGTGGTAGTACAGCACAATAGGCTAGCTTAGGCAGGGGTGAGAGGCGGTACATCCTTCCAATCTGGAAGCCATTAGTGCTGCCCGCTCGGGTCTCCCTACAATGAAGGAGAGAAGCGTTGAGTGTGGTTGGATCTTGTAGTGCCGGTGGAATAGGAACCGGACGGATGCTCCCCAGAATGGACAAGGAGCCAGCGCCGTAAGGCTCTGTTTCACAAAAAAGACAAAAAAAAAAGATAATAATAATAATGATAATAATAATAATAATAATAAGAGGTCATCATTGCAATTGATTTTGTGAAATACCTCTCTTGCTCGCTCGCTTCCTGTTTGCTTGCGGCGGAGTGCCTGCCTCTTGCTGACCGGGTGATGTATTTGTTTGCCAGGTGTTCGATCACATTGTTGATGCTTTGGACGATGCATCACCAGGGGTTTGTGCCGCTGCCTGCTTCTGCCTTCAAACTCTTTCAAGATCAGTTAAGGTGCGTGCTGTGCGTACCACCACAACCCACCGGGCAGGCACACAATTTCTTCCCAGCCAGTCTCTAAATTTGCTGCCTTTGTTGTCTACTTCGTTCATTATGCTACGTAGCATGTGCTGCATATATTATGAAATGTATGTGCAAGCTCCGCATTCACAATGCATTGCAGTTCTGGGTAATTCAAAGAAGGTTCAAGATAAAAGCAAGCAGGTCGTGGAAAGGGATTGATAAGTTCTTCCGCGAGCAATGCCCACCCCTGCCCCCTGTCGGTCCCTTTCCCCCCCAATACACCCTTGTTAACGTGGAATAAGTGTCTACCAACCCCAAACCAACCAGAAGGACAACGTGATTTTGTTTAAATGTTTGTCATATTGGTACCGTCTGGAATGCGGGGGCAATGCAGATGGTTTACCTGGGTATTCCATCAGCATCTTGTAAGCCGCCTCTACATGAGAGGGCCACCTTTTTTTCACAAAGTAGTGACTTTGTAGGAGTGGAGGCCCGGATTTCCCCCTGCTGGACTGCGGTAAATGGTGGCACGCCTGGCCTAACTAGGCTCGACAGGTCACGTCCAGAGGTAGTGGTGGTTGAAGTCTATCATTTGGTCTGTTTACAACTATGTATATTTCCCTATGAGGCGTTCTATCTTGTGTTTCTTGCGATTTATGCCTGCATGCTTGAGATGCTTCATGCCTTCAGACAGGAATTACAGGAAACTGCATGGGAGAGAGAGGTTCTTTTCAGGTTGTTTGTCTTATCGCGAGATGGGAAAGTGTAATTGTCAAGTTAGTATATTGTATCAGAGACCGAGACTCTTCAGCTTACGGACCGCGGCTGCTGACTCTCTTCATCGGCACTGGCTTTTGGCCGTCGGATGATGATTTTGGTGGTGGGATGGAGGGGAACCTAGGATGGTGTTGGCTCATTATTTGTTTGGGACGTATCACACGTGTTTTCCTTTGTGTTATGATCCTTGCCAATTCCGAAGTGCAAACACACAAGGAAATATAATGCCCTTCCAGTTGCAATAGAAATGAATGAACTTGAGAGGAGAGAGAGACAAAGGAAGAAGAAGAAGAAGAAGATGAACACCAGCAAAAGACCAATAACAAATCTCCCTTCTCTTCGCCAACCAATCTCCTCCTCTGTTATCTCCCCCTCTCTTATTCAACAATAATAATAATAATAATAATAATAATAATCATAATAATAATCATAATAACAATGAATGGCTGAACCAGAGCCAATGTCCGAATCCCTCTCCTACTGCCAGCACAGTAGGCTCTGCAGCATCCAGTATGAGGTCCGCCATAACCATGACCTCCATCTTCCTCCACCTCGGACAGATGCTGGCTACGGCGGACTACTAGGGGCCCTGCCCCAATGTTCAAAAGACAACGCAAAAGCAGCTTTGTCCTCTCTACTTCAGGCCGCCATGCCTGACTCTGCCCTGAAGCCTTCTTGATGTAGCGCTACCCCACTTGGGGCCTTCCAGATGCTGCACCTACCAAGGACATGAAGATGGCGCCCACCATAGCCAGGTAAGTACCCCAGCCACTCTCCTCCCTAGTCCCCTTCTTCCTCCCCCTCCCACCAGGCGCTGCCCAGCATAGCTGAGGTGGAAGCCCTGGCACTCCCCCCCCAGGGCTCCACACAGCGCTGCTGCTCCAAGCGCTCAAGCAGCATGACGCCCGAACTTGCTGTGCCTGGGATGTAGCGGCCAACTTGCCTCTTGGGTGGTGACTTCCAGGCCGCGTGGCCTCCAAGCAACTGGTCCCTCCTCCCTTTCGGAGGGAAACAGCATTGCAGACCTGATATCTACCGCTACAGGCCCTAGACTCTACACTACTGGACCTCTACTCCTGAAAGTATTGACTTGTCGTCTTCTTCTGCTCGGCCTACCGCTACTTAAGTACTACTGGTACCTGCCTACCACTGGTTGAGTGTGCCCTAAGCTACTCCTTCGGCCATGAGTTTTTTCCCCACTGCAACCGTCAAAGTCATGGCGACAGGTAAGTACTGGCCCTGCTGGCCTCGCAAACAAACAAGTGCCCTGGCGGGCCACACACACATTCAGGCAGACGGGCATCGGACAGGCACACACACCAGCAAGCGCGGACACACACAGACGTAGAAAAGTCAGCCAAAAGAGGGAATCTCAGCAAAGCACACATTCTGGCGGTAAAACCCAGAAACCAGCAGTGTTATCAGTCTGTGTTTTTGCAGGCCCTTACATTTGTTTGACATGTCCGTGTTTTGTCGTCTGTACCGCCATGAGTCGCTTGGTATGGTCTGATGCATGTTCATCCGGTTGTGGCATTTCTCCTCACATTGCGGTGACTGTTTTTGGACGCTGGATTCCTGCTGCAGTGCATCACTCGGAATTGTTCCTTGTGGTTCTCGAGCGCTGCATCAGCAGCACACTCGGGTGGGCGTTTAAACCAACTGTTCACCCAGACCTGTTTTGCCGGTCCAAAAAAATGCATTTTGCCGAGCCTGAAAGTGAGCGGGTACCGTCCTCTTTGAAAACTAAAGTGCTGGACCTGCTGCCAGCACTTTGGAGCAAAAAGCAGGCCATATGTGGTTTTTTTATTCCGGTTGTTATTTTTACAATGTTTTCACTCGTGTGGCACCCCAGCCAGGCCGAAGGAAAAAGGGGAAGAAAATTGCGTGGGGTGAGATTCAAATAGGTACACGGCAACGTTCGCGAAACACCGAAAAGACGAAGTACAACTAAAGTGCTGTGCATTCTTGCAGTCAGATTCGTCAAGGTGTGCGCGCAATTGCAGTCAGATGCTTTCTGGAAAATTGCTATTGTGAGTATGCCCTCAGTTGGGCGGTGTATATTTCCTCCCGCTTCACAGGCAGGGTGAAATTTTCCTACAATGCTCTGGACGTTCTTGCAGTCAGATGCATTCTGGAAATTTTGAGGCCTCGTTCTTTCTTTCTTTTTCTATATTTGAAAAAAACATGTGCTGGGCTGGGCGGTGGAACTGGGCCAGACGGACCGGGTGGGGTCCACCCAGCAAAACCAGGAGGCCTGAAAAGTGGGCCAGAATGTTTTTTTTTTTTGTTGAAAACAGGGTCTTGCTGCGCTAGCCAAACGCAGCCCAAATCGGCAGAGAAAGTGGTGAATGTTGCCTTTTCATGTCGGTGGTGGGAAGGGGGGGGGCGGGGGGGGGNATATTTGAAAAAAACATGTGCTGGGCTGGGCGGTGGAACTGGGCCAGACGGACCGGGTGGGGTCCACCCAGCAAAACCAGGAGGCCTGAAAAGTGAGCCAGAATGTTTGATTTTGTTATTGAAAAAGGGATCTTGCTGCGGTAGCCAAACGCAGGCCAAATCGGCAGAGAAAGTGGTGAATGTTGCCTTTTCATGTCGGTGGTGGGAAGGGGGGGGGCGGGGGGGGGGGCGCGGGGGGGAGTGAATGGTGTGTTGTATGTGTGTTAGAACAGCACGAGGAGGAGGAGGAGGAGGAGAAGAAGAAGAAGAAGAAGAAGAAGAAGAAGAAGAAGAAGAAGAAGAAGAAGAAGCCTGACAGAAAAGACACAGATGCCCGGTCTCGAAAACAAAAGTCGCCTTGTGGAGACGACGTTTGACAAAAAAAAACATAAGTTTAGATCAATCTTTATCTGCTGAAATACAGGATGCTTCGAAAAAACAAGGATTTGCTAGAAAAAAAAGAGATGATCTTCATAAATTAGCTGAAACTCTGACGCCACACTTCGTGCCGGCACACGGACAAAAAAGTTGAAGGCGTTCCCGAATTTTCTTGGTAGAGGCAACTTCGTTGCACTTTTATACATGTCTGAATTTGAGAAAGGCGGAAGAAAAGGCGAGATGGCGGGTGGGAGAAACAGGGAAGAAGAAGAGCAAGAAAGGACGACGACCACGAAGAAGAAGAAGAAAGGAAGAAGAAGCTGGCGGGAGTGAATAGCGGCCGAGATGGCAGGCGGCGTAACGGGCGAAAACAAAAATGTCGAGATGGCGGGTGGGGGAAAAAATCGCGACTGGAGGAAGGAGAACAAGAATGGAGGAAGAAGAAGAAGAAGAGGAAGAATAAAACGCAGGAAAGGAGGAGGAGGAGGAGGAGAGGAGTTGCAGAGGAAGAAGATGGCGGTGGTGAATAGCGGGCGAGATGGCAGGCGGCATAACAGAAACAAAATGTCGAGATGAAGGGTGGGGGAAAAACTCACGGCTGGAGGACGGAGGAGAAAAAGAATGGAGGAAGAAGAAGAAGAGGAGGGATAACATACAGGAAAGGAGGAGGAGGAGGAGGAGGAGGAGGAGGAGGAGGAGTTGCAGAGGGGAGGGCGGCCGTGAATGGAGGGTCGTAACAGGGTCGCGAGTTTACCGGCATGAGGAACAAGAACAAGAGTATGAAGAGAAGAAGAAGAAGAAGAAGAAGAAGAAGAAGAAGAAGAAGAAGAATGGAGGAGGACGAAGAAGAAGATGAAGAACGGAGGACGGAGAAGACGAAGAACAACAACGAAGGACGACGGAGAAGAAGAAGATGAAGAAAGGAGGAGAATGAAGAAGACGAAGGAAGGAAGAGGTGAGAGAAGAACAACAACGAAGGACGAAGAAGATGAAGAAGGGAGTTGGTTGAAATCGTACCTTGAATAGCGGGCTACGAGGGGGGCTTGACAGGCTTTGGAGCGGGCACGGCAGGGGGCTTTTGACAGGCTTTGGAGCAGGCACGGCAGGACTCTATGAGCGGGTGCGGCAGGGGTCGGTGAGCGGACCATGGCGACGGGTTGGAGCGGGCTTTGGAGTGGGCTTTGCACAGCTTGTGTGAGTAAAATCCACCACTTTTGTCAGAGTATGGGCCTCGCTCCACTACGCACCACATGCACAAAAGGCAAAAACTATGGTGTCCAGGATGCATTTGACTGAGGGATAAAGACTCGCCACGTCATCCAGTTAGCAATAGGGCCTCACTCCGCTACTCGTCAAACGTTTTCACCTCCTGATGAGCCGGTGAAAGTCCAATGAAATGGTCTGGCACCGTTTTTGTCTTTTGGTGAGCGAACATCGTAAGACACACAATTACACAAACATTCACAGAGAGAGAGGTGGGGGGGGATCCAGCTGCTGGTCGAGGGGTGGGCTGGTAGGCTTGGCTGTGAGTGCTCAGTGTTTTTTGGCAGAATGTAGAGTGCGCTGACTTTGGGTTATTGACCAAAAAGTCTGAAAAAAGTCAGGAACATAGATTGAGGGCGGATCATTTCAATTTTTTCTTCTTTGAAGTGACGACAAATAAATGTGCATGGCAAAAAAATTGCTGGCGGCAAAAGAAGGCCTTGTTTTCTCCCTGTTGCTACTGGTAGGCCCATGTTGTTCTTGTTCGGTGGTACAGGCTTGGAAAAGGAGTACCGGGTACTTCTGCCACCAGCACTGCAGAACGTATTTTGTCGAACCGTGAAAAACAACGAACCCTGGCCTGCCCAGCCCAAAAGCTCAGGCCTACCGCGTCACAACGAATCTGATCGGCATATGCATTTGGTTTGGTGTAAATATCGTTTCGCAAGCAAAAACGTTTTTTGTCTATTTTGTAAATTTTTCCTCTGGTGCGGCGGAACCTTGTCCTACATATCTGATTTCTTTCAGAACTTTCCATCAACAGAAATGAGAAATAAAAATCGCCAAAGTTGGGCTACTCAGAATTTTGCCCACTCGCCAAGACCCGCCTTGGGTCCTGGAGGCCTGGCCTTCATTTTGCAGTGCGTATTGGAGGAAGATAGGGGGTTGGTACTGGTGGTTTTGAAATAGTGTTGGGGGCTGGTGGTGGTCTCATGTCATCTGATCAGCACACTAATTTGATTTTTTGTTTTGTTTTGTTTTGTTTTTTCTCAAACATCGTTCTCTCTTTAGCAATAACAGCTCTGTTCCTACTACGTCCTATCCCTTCGATCGATTCGTTAAAATTTCGTTTCCTTGCCACCTGTATTTCTTGTTATATTGGGTATCCTAGAGCATGCATACTCACAGGAGGACCTTTTCGACTGATCCCTGGACGTGATTGCAGACAGATCCATCTAGGTCTGGTCGTAATTGCAGTCAGAGACATGCATTTAGGAAAGCGCTAGTGTGAGTATGCCCTGAGTACCTCCTCTCAAACTTCCTCTCTCCCTCTACAAGCCACAAACATCTCGTCATACGTCTTTCTGATGCAGGCGGCGCTGGGCCGGGCCTTCTTGGTCAATGAAAGAAAAGGGTGATTGGTGACTGTGACCGTCAGTTGTGCTTTGTTTTGACATTGACTGGCTGTCGCTCCCCTCTGTATTTGTATTTTTATGATCATGGGCGGGTAATGTTTGATTATTACGGGTGTATGCGGTTTTGGTTATGGGTTTGCGGGTATGGGGTGCAGGTACTAAGAACAACATTTAAAGACCGGCGAGTCTTGATGGCTTTGCTGAAACTTCTTCGAGATTCGTCAGTGGCAGTTCAGGTATTTCAAGTAGCATGTGTTGAGGATGTGTTTCAATTGACATCTTGAACTGTGTTACCAACCGGGCTGCCCGGGTCCCCTTGGTTGCCCGGGCGGCCCGGGCGGGCAAGGGCCGGGGAAGGTCCCTGTTAAGAAAAAAAAAAAAAAAATCCGAAAAATTCCTCATGGTCGGATCAGAATTCTCTCTTATATGTCCTCTTCTCCCTCTTTGCCGACGGTTACCGGGCAGTTCTGTTTGACGATATATGACGATATATATACGACGAAACAGTTTGTCACAGCCCCTCGTTTGTTGTCCTCTTCTCCCTCTCTGCCTATACGGTTTACCGGGCAGTTCTATTTGACGATATATACGAAACAGTTTGTCACAGCCCCTCGTTTGTTGTCCTCTTCTCCCTCTCTGCCTGCGGTTTACCGGGCAGTTCTATATATATATACCTCGTTTGTTGTCCTCTTCTCTCTCTCTGCCTACGGTTTTACCGGGCAGTTCTGTTTGTGACGATATATATCGTCACAAACAGAACTATAGATATAGATATATCATCAAACATATATCTATATATATGACGATATATATGACGATATATATGACGATATAGACACTGTTGGTCTATCGGTGTAAGGCTCTTGGCATTGCTGCTGGTTGCACACTTATGCTGATTGCACACTCATCGGGAGACGCAGTTTCACATTTACACCAAGCTCCCTCTTTGACAATGCTGCTGACTGTGAACAGCAAACAAAAAGGACGACGGCAGGAATCCCGACCTGCTGCCCTTGTTTTTTCTTTTTCTTTTTCTTTTTGCATGTTATCACTGTGCCCGTTTTTTGCTTTTATTCTTTGTTTCGCAAAGTGCGCTCTTTTAGTTTGTAGTGATGTGACAATATATATATGTATACCTTAAAAGATGGAGTGGTCCTCGAGTGACGCTCCCCCCGGGCCCAGGAGAAAGCAGGAGGAAAACGGGGTAGGAGCATGTTGTGGTGCACTTTGTGCTGTGTGTCGTTTTCTCCGTTTTCATGATTCGTTTTTTTTTTGTCATTTTCTTGGTTTTTGTGGGGGTGTCCACTATTCACCACATGCACAAAAGCGAGAAAATATGGTGGTGTATCTTTCTATCTTCTAGCAGAAGATTCATTCTCATTGTATACGTATCTGGTGAGTAGCGAAGCAATGCCTGAAGTCCCTCATCTCTTTTTTTTTTTTCTTTTGTCGAGCCACAGGACTCGCTCCACTACTCGCCACACGCACAAAAGGCGGACTATCTTTCCATCTTCTAGGGGAAGATTCGTTGTCATTTTACAGATCTGTGGCGAGTAGTGCAGCGAGGCCCGAAGTCCCCAGCGCAGCCTGACAACCTGTCTGTCGCTCGAGGTCTCCAAGAGACCCTCGCTCCACTACTCACCACATGCACAAAAGGCAAAAAATATGGTGGCATATCTTTCCACCTTCTAGGGGAAGATGCATTCTCATATTAGACATTTGTGGTGTGTAGCGCAGCGAGGCCCGAAGCCCCTGGCACGGCCTGACAGCATGTTGGGATACAAGTCCATACCGGCGAGCATAGCTCAGTTGGTACACCCGTGAACTGTTGAAATGCAGAGCCAAGTTCGAATCCAGATCCCATCAACCCGGCCCGTGTCGAGTTGCCCGTGTGCCCCACAGTGGATGGCCCCGCCCAAGACCCTCTTTTCTCTCATCTTGCCCGTGTGCCCCACAGTGGATGGCACCGCCCAACACCCTCTTTCTCTCATCGCGTCTATTGGGCAGCAGATCCACTTGTGCTAAATTAAAAAGAAGACTTTAAAATAAAAAAATATTGTAGATCTCTACTACCTTATTGAAGTTTATCAGCCGCGGGCTCTGGCACACCCCGCCGTGGCCAATCTGGGCACCCGATAGTGGAAACAAGTGGTCGATATTCATACTGAAACGCTTTCTTTGCTCGACACTTGGTTAGGCAGTTGGTGGACAAGTGGATAGTCTGCCTGTTCGAGAGAAGACTGGCAGTGAACGTAGAGATCTTCTGCAAATGTCAGAGATTTTCCGAGAGTGTCATACAATTTTTCAGAGACCAAAGGGTTCAGCGGAGCGAAAATTTTCGGGCCTGAATACAGTCACGTTCGGGGCCGTATGCAAAAAAAAGAAAAGAAAAACAGTCAGAATTTTGCACCACCATATTTTTCGTATTTCGGGGGGGGGAGGGGGATGCCATAGAGGAATGTTTGAACACAAGTATATAGCAAAGCCCGACCACGTGCCTTGCTCTACTACTTGCCATATGACAGCGCTCTACTACTCACTAACTGAGGGAAATGAAATGAATCTTCAGCTTGAACATGGAAAGGTACGCCTGCGGAAGGATAGAGAAAAAAAAAGATATATCGCCATACACTTAGTCTTTTGTGCACTGAGAGCGTTGCGATGGCTTTGCCCTCTCCCCCCTTCTTCCACCACTTTCCAAAACTGTCACATGGTGACAGCACCTGATGAAGTAAAATAGTGTGCAAATGTGGGCACATTGTTGTTTTTACACGTCTGTTTTTCTCTCAGGGGGAAATTTTGAGTTTCTGTGGTTGCATACGTGAATAGCTTTGATGTTGATAGATCGTTGTCTGGGCTTGCCTCACCTTGCTTCACTTGGGCTTTTGCTGTGAGTTTTTTTTTGTTTTCTTTTTCACCTTGGTACTTCTCCTTCCTGTAAATGATAAAGGTCAGGTTCAATGAACTTCTCACAGCGCCCCCAGCGCCAAAATGTTGGGATTACCGCGATCCAGACACTTTATTGGACCATTGAATCGGCAGGAGTGACGGGCGGTGTGTACAAAGGCCAGGGACGTAATCAGCTCGATCTGATGATTCTGATGACGCACGCTTACTACTGTCTTCACCCGAATAAAACACCGGATCGCTATCACTGCATCTGGTCTGAAAGTTGCCCCAAATATGGCTATTATGATATGGCGTTTTATTTGGGTGAAGAAGATGGTAGTCGTCGTGGTTTTTGCACTAATGTTTTTGCAGGATCGGGTTTCTGTTTTGCAGGAGGCAGCGTCGGGGGCACTCTGCAACGTTGTGCTGGAGTTTTCCGATCTGAAAACGGTATGTGACCTTTTGCTGAATTGGCAGCGACTACAAGATGAAGGGACGTGGTAACTTGTAATCGGTGAAAATGTCCGCCGGCTTTAAAATTATCACTGTGAAGGTCCGGAAATCTCTCCATCCCATTCTGATTTCATATTTCTGTCAATAACCCCCTTACCACCTACAGGCCGGACCAGTCAGAGTCTGTCTGCTTGCATACAGTTGTCGTCTCCACTCAGTTACCTTCTCCCTCTCACTCTCTCTGTCGTTTTCCTCTTCTTCCGTCTACTCTCTCTCTCTCTCTCTCTCTCTCTCTCGCTCTCCCTCTCTTCTTCTCTCACTTTGGTTGTGTGCCTCCGTGTCTTCCTGATGATGGAGAGTGAAGAGGTATTTGGTACAACTGGAGCATATGCTGTAGTTGTCAGACTCAGACATAGGTGCACGCCTAAAATCAGGTCATGAGTGCCAAAAAATGCAAATGTTGCGGATACAACGGTTATGTGCTTGATTGGGTTTACAACTTCACATCCAATGCTGCATCCACATGTTCCCATAAACACATGCAATAACAGGGCTACTGAAGAGAGCAGATTCACACGAATACAGGATGAAAGATACAGAGCGGAAGCATACACCAAAAACAGAATTGATAAGTGTTTTCAATTCTTCAAAGTTCCCCCTGCTCTCGCCACCTCGATTAGGCTCCACTCCTCAAGAATCTCAACCATATTTTAGAAATACAACTTAACACCCCTGTTCAATCCCCAATAGATTTGACAAAATTCCCTGAAACTTCTTACTCACAACGACTGCGCGTATCCCCCAATGTTCCTCAAGTACCAGCGCTGATCCTGCGCACATCCTGTCCCACCAATCAGGTAGCGCCTCCGGCAGCTATGCAAAGCAAGCTGGCAACCTCCAAACAGCCGTGCAATGAAGAGGAGAAACAGCGCCAGGAGGAACAGCCTCTTATAAAAGCTTCGACAAGCTGGGCAGCCCCAGCTATGGCCGCCACACACAAAGAAGAAGATCTGGCCGCGCGCTGGAAATAGCACAGCTCCATTTCCCGGCATCTAAAACCAAGGAAAAATGAAAAGAAACCTACACGCTTCGTCCCTCCCCTATTTACCTCTACAGCCTATCTGCATCTCGACTGTAGGCCTACCTGAACCGGCGTCCGCGCAGTCAGACCTAAAAGCAGAAAGTAAAAGTCCCCCCTAAAAAAAACGAAGCAACCAAAATTCTGAAAATTTCAGAAATGTCCCTCTCAGGACCAGGCTGGAAATGGGCATATGTAATGGCCCAGGAATGAGACAAATTACAAGGGTCCTACTTACTGACAACAACTGGGGAAACTGCAAATTCATTGCACAAAGACAGCACAGAACTTGAGCCACCATTACCTTTCACAGGCAAACACGAAATACAGATATAGCCTCACACTGCATTCGTCGGGTGAACAGTGCTACTGGACCTCGATGGCTGGTTGCGGCAGCCAAAAAAAACAGAAAAATGTCACGCTGGTGCTTCGGCAAAGCTTGGTGAGCAGTTCTTTCCCACCTTGGCGAAAAGAGGCCTGGAGGTAGTTGTGGTTAAAGGGGGGGAAAAACAACAACAGTACGGAACTCTTACCAAGCACAGTGGTCATTCTGGCAATTTGACCGACTGGTTGTCGAGTATGGTAAAATTGCTACTGTGGTTATTTTCAGTTGTGCTATGAACATAAACTCATATCGAACAACCGTTGCTGTGGTACTTGTTTTTTACTGCTGCGGTGACTGTCAATGACAGACAGTAATTTGTTGTGTCCCATTTTGTCACGGGAAGTGGCGCCAATTCTGTGATGTTGGGTCTTCTGCACCTATTTTTGGGATCCATTCCTGCCGCATTTTCATGCACTGAGTGATACTCCATCGTCTTAGTATGATGGGATCAAGGAATTTGATTTGGTGCAGGTTTGTCTCCTTTGGCGTTTGGGTTTTCATCCGAACAGGGATATCTGGTACTCTCTCCTGCTGCTTCTTTTCCCGTGTTTGTTTTCTGTCTTTGATGAAGATAAGCATGGATATCTAGTTCCCTCTCTTGCTGCTTCTTTTCCCGGTTGTTGTTTCCCGTCTTTGATGAACATAAGGGCATCATACTTCGCATCATTCCGAATTCAAAAAGACCCATATACTACTCCCTTCAGCCAAATCTGAGAACTGAAGGGAAGAAAAGACAAATGACATTCTGCTGGANCGCATCATTCCGAATTCAAAAAGACCCATATACTACTCCCTTCAGCCAAATCTGAGAACTGAAGGGAAGAAAAGACAAATGACATTCTGCTGGATTGTCCAAGCAGCGCAGGTCTACACTGAAAACATCTCTGTTTGCAATCCGTGTGTTGTTCAGTCTGCATGTGCGAGAACACCAATGATGCAATGAACCAGTCGGTTCCACTCCCAATTCGGATTATGCATCACAGCGAAGGCTGAACGAACATACGCATCAACAGCGAGATGGCAGATTAGCCCAATCCGAGATGAAAACACTTCAAAGTAGTCGATATTATACAAATATCGAGTTCCATTCATGAGCAGCTATGGATAGTATACAACCAATACGAACACCCACATCACCTCTCTCTCTCCCTCCGTCTCTCTCTCTCTCTTTCTCTGCACTTATCTCTCTTGCTCAGCTCTTGGATAACTCACACTTGCTCTCTGAGTGCACTTGCATCTCTCTCTCTCTCTCTCTCTCTCTCTCTCTCTCTCTCTCTCTCTCTGTACCCTACAGCTATGGTCACCGTCTTCCTCCTTAGTAACCCTAGCTATGGTGCACGAGCGCCCTTCATCTTTCCTCAACCAACCCCGAGTGCCTCTGTCTGATGGCTACAAGCATCCAGCAGAGCTTCTGCAGCCCACGAATTGACAAGTGAAGTACACACTGCAGTGTAGCTCTATGAATAGCAGCTCAATTGATGTTTCTGTCGGCTGTCATGAGGGTACCAGTCTCTGCGGCTTGTCGGCTTCATCTTGCCAGTTCCCTTTGAATGCCAGGAGCTGGCAAATATATGCTTAGTTCACAGTCTGGTAAGTTGTGCAATGCAGCTGCTGGTGGTTCAATCAGACCTATCGTCGTATGAGAGAAATCAGACACATAAGGCACATGAGACATGTCGGACATCGTAAGACATATCTGACTTACCAGACTTCTCAGATAGATGTCGAACGCATCTACCACACCATAGATCCTGCTAATCGTCTTCACGGGGCCATCTGTGCCGGTTACGCTTTGCAGGCACGGAAAGCCCATATCACTGACCGGTGACCGAAAACTTGGACCGGCCGGTGATCTGGGTCGTTTGTGCACTGGGACAGGCAAGATGCGCGGCCGGTCTGAGTTTTTGGTGTTCTGCAAAAGGACTTCGCTTGTCCCAACTCAAGGGCTTTCGTTGTCTGCGAAAGGATTGAATATGCTTTGATTTTGGATCTGCTCATCTAGGTGGAATAGGGGCTGTTGTGGTGTCCCACCCCTTGTCACAACACACACACACACACACACACACACACACACACACACACACACACACACACACACACGCACGAACATACATTCACACACCTCCCCCACTTATACCTTTGATACCTGCCTCGACCACTCCTCACACTTACATACATACAAGTACTTACACACACAATGAACACGCGCACACACTTGCACCAAATGCACATGGGGATACGCGCACGTAACAGATAAAACTTATTTTTGCTTCCAAAAACAGAATATACAGCWCTCCCCTACGCTTTTACTTCTATCATTCGCCTGGGCACTGGGTCTCTGCACAGGCAGCACTCACAAACCCTTTTTAACACGCTTAGATTTATTTTGTATACCCCCCCCCCCCTTCTTTCCCTCCGCAGAGACCACTTACCTTCGCCCCCCTTCCCCCTCTTCCCCGTAGGCTTACCCACCCAGTAGCATCGACCCCCAGTATGAACTTGGCCACGGTCCAAAAAAAAACCCACCCAAACCCCTAGGAGACTAACTTAAACCCAGACCTGCACACACGTCTGATATGACAGAACCCACCCAGTAAAAACAAAAAGCCCTCGGCTCACCCTCACCCCTTCCCCCGCCAGGCCGAGCTGGTAGTGAACTGTAGCCTCATTGTCCTCTCGCCCCACGACAATCCCGCCCTCCCAAGATAACCCTCCACTCTGCCACAACCGGAGGAACCGGACACATGTCTGAATGTACCAAAACTTGGATTTCAAAACGAAACTCCCACACGCACGTTGCCGAACAGAGGACACCACCCCGACCCCGAGGAGACCGCAGAAGTAGAGTTAGAACGGAACGAAGGAGACAAGGGATGTCTCTGCCACCATGCCCAATAGGTGCACGACCTCTCCCCGCCGCTTCCTACTGCATCTCTCTTGCCTAGGACATCCCTGCACGAACCTTTTCCCTCCTCATACATCCTGCAGAGCGCCTGAGCTCACACCCCCCACAATGGCACCCCCCTGGCCCTCCTACCTCCGACGGCATCTCCCTCCTCCTCCCCCCACCCACGCGACCATGACCACTCGTGACCGTTGAACGTGTACCCCTTTATATATGAACGCTGCCCGCCCACCTTCCCACATCCCCATGTGCTGGGATGAACGTCCATCCGCTGCTCCCTCACATGTGACACTCTCCAGTCCTTACCACCACTCCACGCAGAAAGGAGCACATCGCCTCCCCCCCAGCCTCGCACTCCTCCACGTCAGACGGCAGCCGGACTGAACCTTCCTACCCGCTCTGTTATCACACCCACTGGTGCTGGCACTGGACTGCGCCAAACATGGCCGCCATCGCCGAGGAGAACATCACGGACGTTGATATCAACGAACATGCGGTAAGAAAAGTTGCCCCCCACGCATGCTTGCCTTACCTCCCTCTCCTTCCTTCCTCTCCCATCTTCCAAACAAAGAATCCTTCTCTTTCCCTCTCGTACCCTCCCTCCCCTTCCACTCCACCCCCTCCCTTCGTCCCATCCTCCTTCCCCCCCTTTTCCCCACWCTCTCTCTCTTGCTCCCCTCCYAGAGATGGTACTCTTTGATCCGATACCCTCTGATGARCTGTTCTTGGCGYGAACAGCGAAAAGCGCTTCAGGGGCTGCGCCAAACCMCCCCCTTCTCCGGTAGGTGATTSGATCTCCGGATGCTGGGAAATTTCTCTCCTATTCCTTATTCTCCTTCCCCTTCTTCTTACCCACATCCTCCTTCTCGCTCGGRAATCCYATCTTCTCCAGTTGGTAATTGGACCCSTGGATGCTGATATGATCCCCCCGCAGCATACCTTTGTCTCCCCTCCTCTTCTCCCCTTCTTGGTTGGTGATCGAGTTGATATTGCCATGGAAAATGTATGTCAAAACCATGTCTTGAGTCTTCTTGTTTTTTTCTGCAACGGTGCTATTCCCACGTAGTTGGGTTGTCCGTACTTGCTACTGGCATGTATGTTTTGTGTCACACACACACACACACACACACACACACACACACACACAAACAAAAACAAAAGTGACAATGTATATTTCCATGTTCTAGCGGTAGATTCATTCAATTTTGTTTTTTTTTTCTCTCCTTTTTCCACCACGATTTTTTTTTTATTTTTTTTTTAATATTAGCCTGCCCCTCGAGACCCCCCCTACCATCCCTGGGGGTCAACCCCCCCCCCTGCCCCCCACACCGGGCCCTGGCATGTTCGGACGGAAACCATCCATACGCCTGTACGGCCGTTCGCCCGTCCGTACACACGGGCCGTATGGAGACCCCCCGTACGACGTACTGGGGACGACACTGCACACACGCACATGCTATGTTCGTCGACGTCCATTCCACAGCCTTCGGCACTTTCAGCAACCATGTACAAAACACATATACCCTACTGTCATTGCGGCGACCCCCTCACCTCAGCACTGTGACGAACTCTTTTTTGAGACGCGCCATTTCCTGCGCGAATAGCTTGGGAGCATGTAAACAGGGTTAGGAATAAATTGCATGAATGGCGTTGCTTTTGGTTGTTTTTTCGTTTCCTTTTTTGGGGGATCCTAGGAAAAATCGGGTAAATGGCCTGCGCCTTAGTGAGAGCGGGGAAAGAGGGGAACGACAACAATTTTTTTCACTTCCTTTCTCTTTCTTGGGAGTACGGGCAGTTTTTTTTTAGGATTTTGTTTAAGGAAAATTTGGGCACGTTGGAATTTTTGCCTACAACTACACAATGATTCTTGCTTGCGCGCGCATTTTTGCGGCTGACTGTGCGTTCTTGGTTGCCCACCCCTTAATCCTTGCTGTAACTTTAATCTCTTCTTGGCAGGCGTAGGCATAACTGTAATCTTCCTTCCTTGACTCCTTTGTTCGCGCCTTTGCATGCGCTCTTTTTCCTCTATCCCATTTGCCAGAATGATGCATGACTATATCGATGCGTGGAGAGTGGCTACGTCCCCCACGCCGGCCTGGCCATGCAGTCGTAGGCACTTCCTTCCTTCATTCTCCCTCCACCCGGACACAATACCGGCTATCGCGCGCAGATGCAACTTAAGGCTATAAATCCCGCAAGTGCGATTAACTTCCTCTCTAATCTGACTTGAAGTTAGCGCGGTCGAGAGGATCGGCTAACAGGCAGGAGCAGAAAGGTGAATGAGGAGTTGGGCGATCCGACGGGGTGGCGTCGAGTATGCGGGGTTGATGTGTGGCTGCGAAGGACTGTGGCACACGGGCGGACCTGGCTTGCATGCTCGGGCTAAGCGGGGTGACAACTTCAGGTTGATAGTAGGTGCGAGGCGACGGACTGCCCGCATCGAGAGGAGGGTGAGAAAGAGAGAGAAAGCAAGGGGTTGGAGGTGTGGTGTATTCTTCTTCAACGCTCTATATAATTTTGACTTTCGGCCATGATCAGTTTTTGTGCACGACTATATTTCGGATTTGTTGTTTATTGGGTATGGATGCATGAGTCCGTCTCTTCTCATTTATTTCTTTGCCCCCCTTGGTGTGTTTCGATCTATATGATGTTATTTTTGAAATGCTCACTGGAATCACTGATCAGGAGTAGATTTTTGGAATTGATCCGGGTAAAACCCGCGGGCGTGGTCTGGTTAGATCTGTCGATGCATGTATGGATGAACTTTTCGTAATGGTTGCATGGGCATGGAATCTGCCATCTCATCTCGCTTGCAGAGGTTGATTGATCAGGGGGGGGATGTAGCCTTTATCGCCAGCATGTGCCACCAGTCAGATTGCATTATGTGTGCGCGCGCATACGAGCGATTAATGCAATCATCCTCCATGCGCGCGTCCGCACAAGTCATTCCGGCCTGGTTACACGTAGGAACTATTGAAATGCCCAATCTGTTGGCAGGCGGTAAGAACTGCGAGTCAGAAAATTGCGGCTCTCGGAGATAGTAGGATTGAGAGACATTGCGGGATCACTTCTGTGCACACACACGTACTAACGACTGTCGAAGAACACAGCCATCACGGATGCGCGTTTCAGCAGCAGTCCCCTCCGACCGAACCATTGTAGGGTCATATGGCTCACAAACGCGGAAGGAAGAATGAATGTCCATGTCCCTTTTCGAGTCACTGATCGTGAGGCTTTGAGAGATCCCGAGTTCGAGGAGTATTGGTTTAAACACGCGAAGAACACAGCTTGTGTGACCCGAATTCCCTTACTAGACAAAGAACGATTGGCCCGCAATCCCTCGCTCGAACTGCCACAGGACGTCGCTTCGCAGCCTAAGGCTGTGGCCGGCGGCATCGGATTCTGAGAACTACGACGCCCTTAGGCGACGTGTGTTCGAACAAAGAGACAGCCATCACGTCCTGTCTGAACATCGAATCAGGACCAGGCCCCGAAAGCAAGGCCGACGGTTCTAAAAGAAACGAGGACTTCAACCCGCCTCTTCGCCCGATTTGCACTTCTATCTGTAAACTCTTGACACCGGAGATTTCAGTTCTGACCTGGGACTCCACCACAATTTCCTAAAATCCTTGGCACACCCTTTTTTCGCACTTCCGGGTCCACTATCACTCCGAAACAGGAAGTCGCGTTGGGCGTGAGGTTTGTATCGGAGCCAACACGTGTCAAGACTAAGAATTGACAAGTGGCCCGGCTCCTCCAATCGACTAACCTGGCGAGTCCTAGGCGAGGACGAACTAGATAAAGAAACGCACCGGTGCACGATGCTGTAATAATCAGAAGATGCTTTGCTGGAAGACAGACGGATAACATGAACGCCAATCAGGCGCAAGGAGGGGCGAACCAGCCGAACCTGGCCCCCCCGTGTTCGCGTCCCTGCTGCTCCCCCCGATCTATACCTGTTTGATCTTGCGCATCACTTGGCCGGAGCTTGGCCTGCCACACTTTGAGCGCAACAGTATGATGACGACGAAACCAGGATTGATGTCCCCGCTCGTTTGGGCGGAGATGCGCACCATTGGTTTAGCACGTACACGAGGGTCGATCTCACGACATTTGAAAGAGATTTACTGCAGGTCGGGGTCCAGAAGGCCATTAGACCTCTTGTTGTTATCACTCCTGTGCCCCCTCAGGCCACGAAAGTCGAGGAACCAAACGCTATCCTCGAGTTGACAAGAACGTTGGTGAACCTCATGCAGGAAAGTAAGAGGGAGCACCGGGAATATAACGCCCGAATGGAAACACTGCTCCGCTCGATACGCCCCATTACGGTTCGAGCCACCCCAATGGGCCATGGGAACTGGAGCCGTGCAGGCGACAGGTGCTGTCGCGGCAGGAACGGGTGCACGAGTCAACGGTTGCTATACGTGTCATCAACCCGGACACATAGCACGAGAATGTCCCAACCGACCCGCACAGGCACGAATCGGGGTTGCGCCAATGACTGCAGCACCAATAGCTAATGGACCAGGACGGGTAGCAACGATGGTAGAAGAAACTGATAGCGGGGCAAGCACATCGGGTATTACGGAGGAAGCAACGAAGCTTATTCTGCTCGACCAATACATATGGTTAGGATACCCGGGCCTCGGAATGATCAGGGCCATCCAACCTGCCCCGACAATAATGAAGTTTCAGAATGGAGACCCTTCTCAAGCGAGATGGAATAAGGAGGACCAGATGTCCATCTTTGAGCAGGCTAACGACCGAATGTTGCAGCACTGCCAGGCAAACCGGAAACGGTTTGCCCTTGCCAAACTTGCAGCACGAAAGGGAAGGCTCCCGCTAAAGACCCGAAGCCAGATGAGCCAAGCACATCGGAACCAGTCCGGATGGGCCTGATCCGGAGAGACGATCACTTCCTACGGATCAAGGCCATACCTTGGAGATCCGCAGAGTGTGACGTGGAAGTACGGGGAAACCCCTACAGTGCGGTTATCGATTCCGGAGCTGCGGTCCTAGTTGTCTCACTGCGGGTGGTTGAGCGAGTAGGAAGACGGAAAGATCTGTGTGTCTATTCCACGTGCAACAGAAAGTTTCAACGTCGTTGTACCCGTTGAACAGCTCTCGAGGCCCCGTTGAATCCCCGTTGAATAGTACAACGGACCCTTCCCATTGAATACTGTTCAACAGGGAGGGCGCATTGGGCCTCGGACACGTCGCTGGACGCGCATGGAGCAAAAAAAAAAATCATTCCGTTGAATCCCGTTGAATCCCCGTTGAATCATCGTTGAAAAAAAAAAATGGGCATCAGGGTTGGTTTTTTATTTTTTCTTATTTTTTTAATGGATGAAAAAAAAAAAAGGGTGTGTGGTGTTTGAAAAACCCTACACACCCATATCGTGTTTTCCTAATTTTGACAAAAAAAAAAA
>BFEA01001088.1:35017-50852 GCA_003427395.1 Chara braunii
TTTTTTTTTTTTTAACAAAACACCTCCCGTGCTAGCGATGCTGATGAAATCAGACACCGCTAGCGCCTGGGGGTAGGCTCCGTCTATTGGTGGGGAGCATCACCTGCTGGAAAATGGGTCCAGCGTCCCTTATAAGTATGATACAATTGGAATACATCAGAAAAGGCCTTAGGAAGACCTGCCAGCATTGATTGCCCTGGAAACCAGGGGATTGACTGAGCAGGGGGGATGGCCAGATTCCTACTGTCATGTACTGGCTACCTCCGCCTTCTTTTGTACAAAAATGAATGAATGAGAAAATTGAGGAAGGGACTGAGACACCTGCCAGCATTGATTGCTCTGGCTTCAGAGGATTAACTGCGCAGGGTTGTCACCGGGAAGGAACCTCTTCATCCTAATATCGTCCAGAATATCAGATGCCAAATATGTACTGCTGAAAAGCTAGTTCCTCCCTGACAAACAAAGAATAATCAAAGAAGGACAAAGACGGACCTTACGCAGAGGCTGTATATTGAGGCTGTATTGATTGCCTTGGGTCTGAAATGTCTTGGCGTAATCTGTTCCCCCACCCCAACCTATGTGTATTCAACCCTTTTCTCCCAGAGGGGCACCAGGAGTCAGGGTCATCTTTAAGTGCTGTTGTCTGATTCAAGTGCCAAAGGTGTAATGCAGTCTCAGGGAGGGGGAAAGGAACAGATTAGGTGACCAGACGAGCACAAAACGATCAAGACGGTCACTCGGGGATCTCAACAAGAGCCAGTGGGTGAGGGGGGAAGGGATCAGGAAAGTCCGTCGGAGGACATAGCGGGAAAGTGGGTTCTATCGTCGTCCAGTCATTGAAAAGTAGCCGGTAGTCCCTAACTACAGTCCTCTCCTGTTGTTGGGCCTCTTGTTGCCTACCATTCCATTCCACTCTAGCTATCCATCCTCCTTCCGTCCCTCCCAACCAGTTGGTGCTGAAGGCGATGATAGCTCGTTCTATGTCTCCTGGAATTTGTAGCAGGTCCAACTTGGACTTCACTTCCTGCCATCTACTCGTTATTTCCAGTTGGATTTGTTGTCTAATTTGGTCGGTTGTTTCCTCTCCCTCCACCCTCACCCCCTCGAGTGCCATCAGGCATCGCTGCCACCAGAGTCCCCACAGTACTGCTCTGCGTCCCAGACTATACATGTTTTCCACGAAGGGCGATTCCCTTTGTGCCTGTGGCCAGTGGCCCAATAGAATGGCTCTCCAGGACCATGGCCATGGTCGGTCTGATATCAGCTTTCTCCATATCTGATCCCACCATCGCCACGTGAGTTGTGCCACAGGACACTGCATGAAAATATGTTCTATGGTTTCAGCTCTTTTCCGGACGGGGAAGACACTCAGGCATCGTGAACACCAGGGGACCGCTTGGCCTTTCTGCTCTAGAGTTGTGTGATCTATCAGCCAATCCATAGTGGGTAGACATCGATGTGTAATYTGCCACTGCAGGGAGGAGATCTTGGCTGGTTTAGTTCTGCCCCCCTRGAACCACCGGATCGGTGTAAGCAGACTCCTGTCTACTTTGAGGTGTTTAGCCCATCGGTCCATTATTACATCTTTTAGGGGGCGTTTGGGCCTCAGTAGCCTATACGTGGATTTGACCGAGAGCTTGTGCAGATAGGTATAGCGGGGGRAATCTGTTCTACGTGTGGTTGGGGCCCACCTCCACTCCATTGGGTCCAGGGCCAAGTGTTGGATGCCAATGTCCGGTTGGAAGGCGACCGCSTCCTTTCCTTCTCCCAGCACCYTGACCCRAAAAATATMTGTTTTGTTCCTCCATTCGAAGGGGTCGCAGCTCCCCTGCAGTGACCCTGTCTTACRRACTGTSYACCATTCAATTAGTACRTCTTGGGGCCTAACCTTATGGATCATTCCTATGCGTCCYYCTTCTCCTCTGATGGCCACCCAGTCGTCCTCTCGGAAAATCGGGCCTTTTTTGAGGATTYTATACCATTGTATGGGAATCGTCTCCAGTAGATTTTCCAGATTCTCTTTAGTGAAATGRCAGTACTTTAGCCTGTTGTGCATCTCCTCCCCTGTTCTCCATCTTCTCAGGTTGGAGTCCCATAGGTCCYCGATCCGGGTTACCCCGTTCYTTACCCATSCCTTCCAGGGGGATGCCGTGCTGCAYCTTATCYGTYCGTGYCTGTCTACTAGCCAGCGATTTCCAAARAGTGGCTGGYGATATATTTCCTCCCATCGTTCGGGGGGCTGYCTRTCRGGGAGAGGGAGTTTGCGCCAAATCTTGAGYAAGGTGRGCCAGAACTGGTCTATAATATCGTCCCCTTGGCCTCCCTCCTTCTGCCATCGCCRAGGGATGGTCCAGTACCTGTCCTCCAGCCAGGTGAAGGGGTGTGTTTCAGGGGGAGCTGTCGGAGCCAGTCTGGCCAGATGTTCCAGCGCCARAGTTTTCCACGGGCTAGTCATGGTTAGGATGAGTTTTTTTATCCACTGGAGCCGCAAGGCATGTACTTGCGTAGCCGGATCTATGATCCCCAAGCCTCCTRCGGTTTTGGGCTRAATGRTGGAGTCCCATGYGACCCTGCTAATTACATTTGTTGGTTCATCGTCCCCCCTCCATAGGTAAGCARCTATTTTTGCCTTTAGCCTTTGCAGTGCTTGCTTGCTTAAGGGCCACARCAAGGATTTATACCATATTGTTGCAAGCACTACATTATTAATTAYCAACGCCCTACCGAAAAGGGAGGTGGTCTTATTCCGTAYTGTGGCAAGTTTGGCCAGGGGCGGAGAGGTGATCCATTCATCACTCATCGGAGGACGACCAATCGCCGTCATGGATACTCCTAGGATCCTCAGCGGGGCCTCCAAGGGAAGCCAARAAATRCGAGGGGTTTCCGGTGGCCGRYCTCCTTGGTARTGAATCCACCATCCTTGCRTTTTATTTCCCCAGTTGACTTTCATGTCTGAGACTTGGGAGAACCTCTCCAWCAGGCGTTGGATTTCCTCCATGTTAGGTGTAGTGRCTTCTACCATGATCGTGAGGTCGTYCGCGAAGAGRGAACAGACCGGGACCGCCTCTTCCGGKATRTGGGYTATCTTTATTCTAGAAATGTCCTTATTTGTGCGCAGGTTTGCCGCAAGSGCTTCCATGATAACTAGGAAGAGGAAGGGGGCGATGGGGTCCCCCTGACGGACCGATCTTTCAAGTTTTATTGGAGGGGCCAGGGTTCCGTTAATCTGGATCGTAGTGGTGGCATTCGTATGCAAGATACGCACCCACCTTCTGAACACCGGCCCAAAGTTCATTTTTTGTAAGCATTTGTCCAGGAAGAGCCAATCAACATGGTCATACGCTTTTTCAAAATTGATGAAGACCAATGCTGCATTTTGCCTTGTGTGTCTGGCAAGTTGCAGGACCTCGTGGACTAGTAGGATGTTCTCTTGGATGTTCCGACTGCGCATGAACCCTATTTGGGCAGAGTGTATGATATCTTCCATCACGGGGATCATTCGATTTGCCAGTGCTTTAGCTAGCATCTTATATGTCACTGTGAGGAGAGTGATGGACCTATAATTCCGAATATTCATCTTGTCTCCTTTTTTGTATAGCAGTGATAATATGCCCTGTCCCACCATTTCTCCCATTTCGCCTGACATCCATACTTCGGCATAATAGTCCATTAGGTCTTGGTTCATCGTATCCCACATGGCCTCCCAGAACCCCTTGGCAAATTATGCAGCCCCTCACAAAGCTCACGTACTCCAATGAATTGTTCGTGATAGTCAAAGGGGAGGGGTGATAACAGGACTGTGTGTTTCATTGGAGTTTTAGTGTCCTCCACCTGTTTGGTAGTATCCCAAGGTAGGAGGGGGCTCGGGGAATACTTCTCTCTTTCCTTGCCTCAAAAGAGAAGTATTCCACGAGCCCCCTCCTACCTTGGGATACTACCAAACAGGTGGAGGACACTAAAACTCCAATGAAACACACAGTCTTGTTACCACCCCTCCCCTTTGACTATCACGAACAATTCATTGGAGTACGTGAGCTTTGTGAGGGGCTGCATAATTTGCCAAAACACGAAGGGACGGACTAAGAGACCGTACAAAAGTCTTGACTTCCTATTCCAAGCTTGGTCAGTCGATCATGATATCCATGGACTATCTTGGAGGTCTTCTTGAGATGAAGAACAAAAATGACTGAGGGTGGTTTGTTACTATGGGGGGCATGCAACTGCGAGGGAAGTCGATTTCCCAGAGATATCGCAAGTGATCACGACTCTTGTAAAATTTGAAGCGCATTGGCACCTGAACGTGTTGGGCAGATAAAGCGTATGAATCACACTGTCCAACAAGTGCTGAGACATATGACCCATCCTGATCAGATAGATTGGGATCCGCACCTGGCCAAGGTCACAAGTACATACAATAGCTATGTCCACCACATGACAGCGAGGACTGCACTTGAGCTTTGGTGTGGCCGGAAGCCACGCATGCCAATCGACGTTTCACATTTGTGACCCAGTATCCTCCTGGAGCGGTTAGGGATATGCAGAAGGCCAAGGAAACCATGGCTAATGAAAACCGCGCTGCTGATCCCTCTGATGGCTACGCCAAGGCACTAGCTTAGTCCCAAAGCTGGTAGGAGGCCTCCCTCGATCCCACGAGTGTTGAAGCCACCCCAGGGATGGAAGCCTCAAATGAAGAGGTTTCCACTTAGCATTGACAATTTTCGTCATTCGGGGAAGGGGATCTGGTATAAGTGACTGCAGATCAGTTCTTACTGGAACGGGCGTTTCGTGAAAGCTGCCACTAACATGTTTCGGCCCAAGAAAAAAAAAGAATATAAACAGTATTTAGATTGACAGAGTGATTGATTCTCCCGCCAGCATTAATTACCCCACGAGGAAGGGGGACTGACTGTGAAGGGGAGGAATGTGGCTCCTGCACCACGAACCCTTGTAGCAAATGGATCAGAATGAACGAATTGAGAAAAATTGAGGAGAATGAGCACAGTAAGCAGTACAACATTTCAGGGTGACTTACTGACTCGGAGGGAGTGAAGGATGGAGCCTCCCCGAGAGTGCTAGTGGTGCCTGCTCCTATCAGCACCCCTAGCATTACCTCGGGTTGTTTTCAACAAAAAAAAAAGGGACTGGCCTGGACTCTTCTGCCGGCACTTGCCAGTCCCCTACCCTTTGCTCTTATAGACCCGTGCCAGTCCCCTTCCTTCTACTCTTAAACCCAAAACCCTTGGTCCGGGAGTCTCAACTCCCTGTCGTACTATTGCATGCCCACCATACTCAACGGGGGAGGGGGGCACAGGTCAGGAAAGTCTGAGGCGAGGCAGAGAGGGATTGATAGGTCGATATGTGTCCATTCGTTGAAGGTGAGGTGATAGTTCCGAAACTTCTGGGTAATCCCATGATCTTCCCCTTGTTTCCCCTCCCATACCACCGTTCCCAACCAGCCCACTTGGTCCCCGCCAAACTAGTTTCTGTTGAATTGCTTGTTCGAGTGTAGGTGGTCCAGTCTCCTCCTCCCAGTTGGTGGTGATTTCTGTTTGGATGTGCTGTTTGCTGGTTTCTGTGAAATCTGGGCCCTCGAGCCGTACTCCTTCCATCTCAAAGGTACAGCGTCTCCACCAAATGGCCCAGACTACCGCCTGCCGACCAACCTTGAACATGTTCAAACTTCAAAGTAAAATTGTTTGCCTGCTCCAGGTGCCAGGCTTCGCACAGGAGTAAAATCGTTTGCCTGCTCCAGGTGCCAGGCTTCGCACAGGAGCGCTCTCCATTCCAACTGACAAGGTGGGAGGTCCTCAGCTGCCTCCAAATGCAGTCCCACCATCTCCAAATCCAGACGGCCCCTAGGCATTACAGAAAGATGTGCCCGTTCGTGATGGGTAGACGTTGTGGCAAAGTCTGCACCAGGGCAGGGCCAGACCTTTCTGCTCATGTCAGGTTCTATCAATCAGCCAGTGGTTTGTCGGTAGGCAGCGGTGGTCCATTTGCCATTGCAGTGATGCTAGTTTAGCCGGCTTTGTTGTGGTAGATCGGAACCACTTGATTGATCTTACTGTTTCTTTGTCCTCATTCAGCTGTCTCATCCAGCGAGCTTCGACTCGGTCCCTAAGGTTGATTCTTCGTCGGAACAACCGGTAGATCGATTTTACTGTGGAGTGTAGTAGTAGGGTGCATGACTTGCCTCTGCCCAGCGGTGTGGTCCACGACCAGGTGGCCGGGTCGAGGGGGAGCCGGGAGAGAGGGATCTCTGGGCGGAAGGCCCTCCGGTGATCTTTTTCTTGCAGCACCCTAATTCGGAAGACATCAGATTGCGGTACCCACCGTGCGCTCTCCTGCAGGTAGCTGGTGAGACTGTTGTGGCTGTCTATATGGAAGAGAGACAAGAATACTTCTCCATCCTAGTGGTGGGTGGCGATGTTCCCTGCAGTGTAAGGGATGCTTGTGATGGTCATCGAGTCCCCTGGCTCCAGTGTTGGACCCCCCCGAAGGATCCAATACCGTCCAGTGGGATAGCCTCGATCAAGTCCTCCAATATTTGGTCTGGGTTGTGGCAGTACCGCAGTTTGGAGCTAGCTTCCTAAGGGGAGATCAAGGAAACAGCCTCTTGGTCCCAGAGGTTCCCTACCGGAGGAAGCCGTGTTTCGCCCAGCCTTGCCAGGGGGCTTTGAGATGTAAAGCACGCAACCGTGGGTGTCCGTGATCCACCTGTTCCCAAAGAGGGGCTGTCGGTAGACCTCCTCCCATCTCAAGGGGGGAATCTTGCGGGAGTCGTCGCCAGGCTTGGAGTAGAGCGGGCCAGAAATTGTCATTCTTGAGGTCTTCCGGGGCAGCGTGGCGGTCCTGTTCCCTCATCTGTGATGGGCACCTGGACCAGTTCTTGTTCTCTAACCATGTGGTCGAGTCGGGGACTTCCAGGACCAACCTGGCTATCTGTTCCAGGGCTAGTGGCGCCCACGGGGTTTGGGGCTAGAAGAGGAGATCCATTGCAGGGTCAACGCCATGACGTACGTGGTTGAGTCAATGGTTCCCAAGCCTCCCTTGTTTTTGTTTGGATGACTGACGGCCAAGCCACACGACTGATGGCGTTCTTGCATTCATGGTTTCCTCGCTAGAGGAATGTCACCACTTGGCATTGAAATGATCGAAGGCTTTTTTGCTCAACAGCCAAATGGCTGATTTGTACCAGAAGGCATCAAGAATGACATTTTTAATGACCAGGGAGTGGTCGAGGATCGAGATGTGTCTGTCCTTCCACAGCGCTCATTTTTCCAGCGCTGGTTGTACCAGCCATTCGTCATTAGTCATGGGGCGTCCCTCGGTTGGGAGAGAGATTCCTGGGACTCAGATGGGGGATTCCTTGGGGACCCACTTGACCCGAGGGAGGGTTCAGGGGTCTCTCCCAGTTGGCTCTCATGTCTGACAACGAACAAAAGCGGTCCATCGTATGCTGGATCACAGCCATGTTCCGCGGGGAGGCGTCCACCATCAATGTGAAATTGTCAACGAACATTGAGTAGATGGGGATTGGCTCCTCAGGGGATGGAGGCGACTTGGACCCTTCTGATATCCTTATGGGTGAGCAGGCTGCTTGCAAATGCCTCCATTACTATGACGAAGAGGAATGGTGCAATGTGATCCCCTTGGTGCACCAATCCCTGTAGCCTAAGGCAAATTGGTGGCACCAGGTTTCTATTGACCATCACATAGGTGGTGGCCCTGGCGTGGAGGATCTCGATCCATCGGCGAAAGCATGGTCCGAAATTGAGCTTTGTTAGGCACTGGTCTAGAAAAAAACAATCGACGGGGAAGGTTTTTTTGAAGTCTGTAAAGATAAATATTGTGTTGTGTTTGGATTATCGAGCAAGTCTGGTTATTCCATTCACTAATAGAATGTTATCCTGGATCTTTCTGCCCTCAATGAAGCCCGTTTGGGCCGAATGTATAATATGCCCAATCACGTCTATTAGGCGGTTGGCTAATGCCTTGGTCACCATTTGTAAACTACCATGAGGAGGGTACCTGGCTGGTAGTTTCAATGTTTGTCTTCTCCCCCTTCTTCTAGAGGAGGGTTAAAACCCCTTGCCCCACAAACTCCCCCATCCCACTTGAGACGCAAATTGGATAGTTGATCAGGTTTTGGGATACGCTGCTCCACATGGACTTCTATTATTCCTTTGGGAGATCGTTTATCTTGTTTTTTTTTTCCTTCTCCAGAAGCATGAGAGTCGTCCATATTTCCTTTTTTGTGAGGGGTCCCTCATGGTGCTCTCATTGTTCTTCCGTAAGGGATTTGGTCAGTGGTCACAAACTTATCAATCTCATGTTGGCGTTGGCTCGGTGAGGGGCATTGGGAGGTGAAGAAATGTGTGTAGAACTCTCTGTCGATGCCGACACAACTTGCAATAAAGGTAGTGAGCGGTTTTTGGGGTTGCAATGGGTCACCTAGCTCCTCAATAATGGAACTGCCTACTTTGGCTTTGGCTTTGGTTATGGTGAAGAATCTAGCATCAATGGCTCCCAGTGCATCAGAGTTTACCTTTGATCCGGGTGCTCTACCATCTATGCTCCATATGAGAGAGCAATCGATTTTCCAGTGTGTAAATCTCAGCAGCTAATTCCTCATAGTTGTTTTGCTCGTCTACGTCATCCTCCTGTTGTTGTAATTGGTGGATACAATGATGTATGTGTATCTCCTCCTAGTGGTATTGAGCGGCTATTAGTTTGGAGTATTCATTGCACTTTCATGCAATTAATGCAAAACCATTGTTGAATATACATGAATCTTTCTTTTTTTCAATTGTAGTCTGCGTTTTAAATTTATGCACATACATAATCTCCTTTCTCTTTGAAAACACTTATTAGTTTCGATTATTCATTGCACTTTTGTGCAATGAATGCAAGACCATTGTTGAATATACATGAATCTTTCTTTTTTTCAATTGTATTTTAAACTTATGCACATACGTAATCTCTTTATTCTTTGAAGATAAAATTTGGGGTAATGTAATTTCTTTATTTTAATTCTACATTTACTAATATCATTCGGTTTGAAAAGGAAAGCAACAATCTGCACTAGTGGTTTTCTCCACCTCTACGAAAGTATTTCTTATTGTACGGGAGGTGTACTACAGAGGCAAGATGGAGATTCGGGGTAACTATGCACTTACCCTTACCAATTCTCAGCTCGCTGAAATTCATTGTGATGTCGTTGTTGCCAAAACAGATCAACAATATACAAGGGAGAGACGGTCCTAGTGGGTAACAGACTAAATGTCGTTTATGCCTATGCTCTAAAACAACTGTTGGAATCCAGATTGGTGTAGAAGATATAGTCAGAAAGAGTCACTAAAATATCCGCAAGAAGTGCATTGTAGATAGTTGAATTAGAGCATTCATCACTCGTCTTTTTCATACCTTGGTAAACTAAAAATGACAATGTTACCAATAACAGCAATAAAGCATACGCTAATTAAATATGACATTAATAGGATTTTCCAAAGCAAAGAGACAAGATAAAAGAGATGCCATGTCATAAATATTTGCCTCCTTCTGAAAGTTTGGTTAATCATGTTCTTATGAAACGCGTCACTTTTCTTAGCAATGTCGTTTCGCCTGGACTTTATACGTATCTGTATCCGAATCTATTTTCTAAGGACCTCAGTAAGCAACCAAAGTTCCCAGCAACAACGCCACTTGTCAGGCCCGACGGTCCCACACGTTACGAGAAGCAATGAACCTTCACCGTCGTATCACACGTGAGTGCACTTTAGACTATTGGATATTACTCCAATTGTGCGTGTAATCTATATCAGACTTCGGGAAGCATAACTCATTTCTACATGAGGGGTTGTCACCACTCTTAGGTAGATGTATCTCTGTTGAGGTATTGACCCACATGCAGTAGTTTTTATGTATCGTGACAGAGGTAAGTCAGTCAATGATGTTTTCCAGTTGGTTGTAATACAAAGAGTATACGTGCGGTATAATGCCTTATGACTAACTCGTTAATGCGGCGAGCTTCAATGCGTTGATATCCCAGACTGACTTATGATTCATGTTGATTTAACCAACAAACTGTCGCGCCCATGATAATTCACTAAATATGGAGCGTTACTTTACTCATACCCATAACTCATTTCTAAGGAAGATGACAAATCATATTCATCTACGAACTATAAATATAGCAGTGGTATGTGCACAATGATATTACCCTTAGTCATTGTGACAAGTTATACGTTAATTGAAAGTACATTGCCCTTTAGTAGGCTACGGTTTGACGTGATGTATAAGGCGTCGACTAAAAATTGATCATAAGGTTGCACTCTTGTGATCTGGAGCGGTTAAAAAGTTTTGGATTACGGGGTTTCAGTTCCCGTGATTTAGAAAGTCAAACCTTGATAGTCATACAGGTCGAGACCGAAGATCATTGCCCTCCAGAACCTTGAATCTGATCACGAACTCATCGTCCAACTAATAAATATAAATGAGGATGCATAATATATTATGTATGTATTTGTGAAGGACTTAGCCATCTTTAGAAAAGGTTATCCCCTCAGTAAGGAGTCGGGGTCAAGCCACACACTCAACCTACGAAGAGGTTAAGTCCGACTGACATTACCTTTAATGTGGATTTTTTTCTCAATCAAATACACACATTATGAATATGCTCAAGGGATGGGGTTTCAAAGGAAGGAGATGTCATTACATTTCCACAGAAGCAGAAGCAACAAGAAAAATGCACACATCCTTGACATTTTTGTCATATGCTAAAAATAAAAATAGGCACTTAACCTTTCAAACCACATCGAATGTAAAAGTCGAGAACGTTTTAACACCGCCATCTTTGATAATTTTTTATTTTTGTTTGGTTAGACAAAATGCCTTGAAAAATTATATGCGTGTAGCACATGTCGTACACAATGTACAAAAAAAAAGCCATTTTTAAGCCCGAAATTATTTTTGGCGGGGGCCAAACTCCTTCAGGTTCGGCTCCCGAACGGGACCCCGAACGCCCGAACGTTCGGGGGTCATCCCAGGGCCCCCTGAAAGTTCGGCCTTGTAACCATGTATATATATATATATACACACAGGGTCACCAGCCCGTACATACGGAGGTCCTCACGCCGACCTCTGTACGTACGGGCATTCGGGGTCCCGTACGGGGTCCGAATCCGATGGCATTCGGCCTCCACCAAAAATTATTTTGGGGCCTAATTTTTTTTTCCTGAATGTTTTTTTTTTAATTCTCTATGATGTGAGGTACATGACTATAAATTTTTACTTCAATTGGCATAGCCAAATAAGAATTAAAAATTGCCAAAGATGGCGGTGTCAAAACGTGCTCGCCCACGTTTTTTTTCACTTTTACTTTTTGTTTTCACTTTAGTTCAGGATCTAAACAATTTTATTATTTTTTAAAAGTGGCTTTTATATTATGTGAAATACACATCTGTAAATTTGCATGGCATTTAGGTATGCCAAAAAAAAAATGAAAAATCGTCAAAGATGGAGGTTTCGAAAACGTGCTCGCGCACTCACTACATTTAATTTAATTTTAATTTTATTATTATTAGTAGTATTTGTTCTCCGTATTTTATTTTTATTTAAAATCTGGTAATTAATTTGGATGTAAATCTTGTTTAGTTTATTTTTTCTTCATAACATTTTTTTTTTTTTTTTTTTTTTTTTTTTTTTAAGGGAGGGTGGGGTCCGCGTTCGGCCCGAACGATCGAACGCATCCCCAAGGGGTCCTATACGTTCAGGCGTTCGGGTTCGGGCGTTCGGCCTGTCCCCAACGCCGGTTATCGTGTATAAGTGTTGATTGAATTTGTTGAATCTATCCAGGTATATGAAACCATCTTATTTTTCAGGATTGGTTTATTGAAAGAAAATGCTCTATTTTTTATGTATTAATATATTGTATAGGATCTATATACAAATAATGATATTTTATATTCTACATTAATTTTATGAATCTATTTCATTTTATTCATTGAATATTACATACAAAATGAATAGATAGAACATAACAATTTCCAAAACCCGGTTAACAACACCCTCCTAATGATTGATTAATAAATACAAGGAACGACAAAATCCTAAATCCAAAATCTAAAATACCGTGTTCTATACAGGGTAACCGACGTTCAGGACGGGCCGAACGCCCGAACATATGGGACCCCTTGGGGATGCGTTCGGTCGTTCTGGCCGAACGCGGACCAAAAAAAAAAAAAAAAAATCAGAAAACTATGAAAAAAAGATATGTTATGAAAAAACATAAATTAAACAAGATTTGCTTGAGCATTACATCTAAATTCCTTACCAAATTTGAAATAAAAATAAAATACGGAGAACAAATACTAATAATTAAAAAAATAAAAAATAAAAAAAGAATTAAATTTAGTGAGTGCGAGAGCATGTTTTCAACACTGCAATCTTTGGCGATTTTTTTTTTTTTTTTTTAGCATAACTAAATGCCCTGAAAATTTACAGATGTGTATTTCACATCATGCAGAACCCACTAAAAAATTTTCAAAAAATAATAAAATTGTTTACACCCCGAACTAAAGTAAAAATATAAAGTAAAAAGCTAGGGAGATTTTCCAGGCAACCGGGTCCCTAGGTCATGCCCGGGCCGGCGACCGAGCGCCCGGCCGGTCGTGAGGCCCGGTCGGGGTCCCGGCCCGATTTGCGAGACCAAAAAAAAAAACGAAAAAGACCCTGTTTCGGGCCTGGGGGCCGCCTGCGGGCCTGCGGACCGCCCGGGCTCACAAAAAAAAAAAATATGGCTGCTCTAGAGGCCGCAACCACCCCCCCCCATTCGAAAGCCTGCTCAGGCCGTCGATCATCAAGATCGACGGTTGGGAAATCGCGCGGGGTGATGGACTTCGCCCGCGCGATTTTGCGTGGCGTTCGAACCCGAACGCTTGCACGAAATCGCGCGGGCGAAGTCCGTTACCCCGCGCGATTTGGAAGCAGAGCATCCCCGCTCGTTTGCCCGTCATCGTCATACTAGTGGAGCATCCCGCGCCCGTCTGCCCGTCGCCCATCCTACTCGAAGTGGAGCATCCCCGCCTGTCTGCCCGTCGTTCCGCCACGCCCGCCCGCTGTGCGTCGTCGACAACAGGTACTTCTATTTCTTCTTCTTCTTCTTCTTCTTCTTCTTCTTCTTCTTCTTCTTCTTCTTCTTCTTCTTTTCTTCTTCTTCTTCTTCTTCTTCTTTTTCTTCTTCTTCTTCTTCTTCTTCTTCTTCTTCTATGTTGACCACCACGCTAGGCAAACCGTTTCCCCATTAGTGCGAGAGAGAGAGAGGTAGCATCCACGTGGCAGCTCGGGACTGCGCACCACGTGGCAGATTGGGAGTGTGTGTGTGTGTGTGTGTGTGTGTGTGTGAGAGAGAGAGAAAGAGAGAGAGCATCCGCGTGGCAGCTCGGGCTGCTCAACACGTGGCAGACCAGGGGAGAGAGAGAGAGAGAGAGAGAGAGAGAGAGAGAGAGAGCGGGAGAGAGAGAGAGAGAGAGAGGGGGAGTGTGTGCCGTTCGGCACAAAGTAAGGGCAGCACGCCGTTGTTGCACGGAGAGAGAGAAAGAGAGAGAGAGAGAGAGAGAGAGAGAGAGAGAGAGAGAGAGAGAGAGAGAGAGTGTCGTTCGGCACTGCCACGTGGCAGCAGGCCGTTGTGGCAGAGAGAGAGAGAGAAAGAGAGAGAGAGAGAGAGAGAGAGAGAGAGAGAGAGAGAGAGAGAGAGAGAGAGAGAGAGAGAGANAGAGAGAGAGAGAGAGAGAGAGAGAGAGAGAGAGAGAGAGAGAGAGAGAGAGAGAGAGAGAGAGAGAGAAAGATGCCCCCACCCCAAAAAAAAAACCGGCAGCGGACCCCACCAAAAAAAAAAAACACAACGGATTTGGGCTTCTCTCGCCAATCGAAGAACATTGGTACCCCCAACCTCCCCCCCCCCAAAAAAAAAAAAAAAAAACTATTTTTGATATGACCGGTTGACCTGGTCACCGGACCGGCCGGGGCGTCATGCCCGGGTGACCGGCCGGTCCGGAATCTTCCTAGGTAAAAAGTGAAAACAAATGTGGGCGAGCACGTTTCGACACCGCCATCTTTGGCGATTTTTAATCCCTATTTGGCTGAGCCAAATGCCTTGAAACTTTATAGGCATACACCTCACGTCATAGAGAACTCACAAAAAAAAAATCAGAAAAAAACAAATATTTTAGGCCCCGAACTATTTTTTGGCGGGGGCCGAAAGCCCCCGGGTTCGGACCCCGAACGCCCGTACGTACGGAGGTCGGCCCGGGGACCTCCGTACATAAAGGCTGGTGACCCTCACTGATTACACTGTAAATGATAATCTACCTTAACCAAAATCAAAGTGGACTATCAGTCACCCACACCAGATGGAAAACTCTACAGACTGTCGGTTCATATATATTTGTGACATATATATATATATATATATATGTATATATATATCCTACCCCTTAAGCGCGGTGGGCCCGCGGGGGGGAGGTCGTGTTCCGCTGCGCGCCGGAATCGGCCCAAAGTTTTGATTTGGGCTGGCGGATGAAGGCGATCAAGGAAGGGGCGTTGTGCAGAGTGGCGCGCGTAGACGGCGGGCGTCGATGCGCATTAATATCTGAACGCGTCCGCCGTCGAATTGCAAGAAAGTGTCGTTTCGTGCCCCGACCCCTTTTTTTTTTCTTTTTTTCTTTTTTTTTGTATATTCTTTTTGGGGGTGAAGTTTTGCTGCGGGTCGGCGGATGGAGGCGATCGTCCTTTTTTTTTTCTTTTTTTTCGGCGTGTTGTTTCCTGCTTTTCGTTTTTCGTTTTTCTTTTTGTCTCCTGGTCGGCGGGCCGGCGGATGAAGGCGGTCGTCCTTTCTTTGCTTTTCGTTTTTCTTTTTGTCTTCTGGTCGGCGTGTCGTTTTGGCAAGTTACATTTTCGTTATTCTTTATTCGTTTCGTGTTGTTTTGGCGGCAAGCGCCGGCGTCGGCGCTGAGAAAAGGAAGCGGGGTGGCGGGTGTGTCGCAGGCAGTGACCCACCTCCACCCTCAGATCCCCACCCCCGCCCCCCACACAGCAAGTGCGTTCCACCCACCCCCCACACTTGCACCCCACCTGCACCCTACCCCACCCCACACATACACACCTGCACCTGCACCTGCACCTGATATTTCGCGCTCAGACGAATTGAGGAAAAACCCTGAAAATTTGAGATCCCATAGATTAGGTTGTGATCTTTCTAGGAAAAATATCAAAAAAATAAATAAATAAATAAAACGATGAAATAAATGCCGCGCCATTTAGTTGCACTGTCCATTTTTGTCATTCTTGCACGTGTTGGCCAACGGGAAAAGTACCCCAGCTTCCGCGATTTTTTGCGTTCAGAAGGATAACGCCACAACACTGAAAATTAACAGGCCTGTAGTGTGGGTCGTGATCTTTCTACGAAAAATATGCAAAAAAATTAAAACAATATTTAAGATCGTGAAATAAATGCCGCGCCAATTCGTCCTATATTCATTTTTGGGGGTCTTTTGCTGCTGTATCATGTGACGGCCAACGGGAAAAGTACCCCAACTTCCGTGATTTTTTGCGGTCGGAAGGTTGAATCCACAACTCTGAAAATTGATAGGTCTGTAGATTGGGTTGTCATCTTTCTATGAAAAATATTTAAAAAAATTAAAAAAATATTTAAGATCGTTAAATAAATGCCGCGCCAATTCGTCCTATGTTCTTTTGTTGGTTTTCGTTCCCCTTCGAAGTTTGTCGTTTCCCGTTGCCACGGCCTTTTGTTTTCTTCTGTTTTTTTTTTTTTTTT
>BFEA01001088.1:126018-136980 GCA_003427395.1 Chara braunii
GCAATAACTTCTGCAAGATGTGCTCCTCAGGTGCAAACTCTTTAGACTTGACCCAGACTAAGTCGCCTACTTGAAACTGTGAGGGGCGACGGTGCTTATTAGCCTGTTCTATCATTCTATGTTGGGTCTTTCTGAGGTTCTCAACAACAGTTGCTAAATGTTTCTCATGCTGCAAAGCAAACTCCCTGGTTCCGGGCGGTAGTCTGTGAATCTGATCCCGGTTCAGTCCTTCGAACGGTCTGCGTGGTCTAAAGGACTTGTGCAACTCGTTAGGAGTGCGGCAGCTGGATAGATGCACGCTGTTGTTGTATGCACTAGCTACTTTAGGCAACATCTCATCCCAGTTAATCTGATCTGGTCTAATGTACATGCGCAGAACTTGCTGAAGGATCTTGTTCATCTGTTCTGTCTGACCGTTAGTCTCTGGGTGACGGCCAGATGACATTAACAACTTAGATCCGTAAACTCTCATGAGTTCTTGCCAGTTCTGGCTGGTGAAGCGACTATCTCTATCATTAACAATTGACAATGGTGATGCAAGGCCCTTGCGGATCACACACACACTCAAGCCGACAAACACTCAGACAGGCACGCAGACCAGCAAGCACGCACACACACAGACTTAGAAAACTCAGCAGACAGTGGAAATCTCAGCAAGGCATTCATTCTAGCGGCGAAACTCGGAAATCAGCTGTGTTCTCAGTCCGTGTTTTGGAAGGTCCTTACAGGTGCTCTCTTTCTTGCCCTTGCAACGATAGAGCCCTGTCAAGCGCAAAAAAAGGAAGGCCACAACTGGCCAATCCTGTTGCGCAAAACCATTATCCGTACGCAGTATGAAGTCAAGCATAAGAGTAACAAAATCATGATTTCCCTGTGTGCTTGATGATGAAAAGTCATCAAGACTGACCCTGCATTCAATTCAAGTTCTATGCTACAGTTTAATCCTGCTGCTGATGGGGCGGCGCCCCTGGTAACCTTAGCTTATACATGAGTTGCTGATGATTTTGCTGCTGGTGTTGTTCTGCTGCCAGGGATGTTGAGGGTGTACTGCTGAAACCAGAATGGTGTATCGAACGCGACATTTCAAATGACGACAAGGCATTTGAAGCAATAAGGAAAGAGATTGCGGCTCTCCCAATGAGAGAACAACAGCAGAGGCAAGGCATGGGCAGGACAGGACAACGAAAGGGGCAAGTAACAGGCGTAGATTAGTGGTGGTGGTGGGCGGTGGGGGGAAGCAGTAAAGGGTTGGGGGGAAGAAATGGGGGGCAGGAGAGAAAAGGGTGGGGGGAGGGGCAGAGGAGGGAAGCAAGGGAAGGGAGGGACGGGGGGGACGAGGACGGTTAGGAAAAGAATGGCAGTACTTGGTAACGAAATGGAATATGTGACAGGTGTAGATTTGAGGGGAGGGGGGAGTGTAAAGGGTGGAGTGGACAGAGGGTGGGGGAAGCGGAGGAGTAGAAGGTGGGGGGGGAAGACAGGGAGAGAGGGGAGTAGAGGGGTGGGGGAGGGGCAGGGGAGGGAAGGGAGGGAAGGGGAGGGCTAAGGGAGGTGATTTTGCTACCGGGTGGATATAGGCTCGGCCGCTTCAGGGCAACCATAGGTATTATGATGTATACATGTGGTGCTTGCTCCACACTTGCGAAACTTCACATGCTGCTTCTCTTTTCTGTTGTTTAAACTCTTTTCTTTCATTTTGTGTTTTCTTTTTCTTTCCCGATTTTTGTGTGATTTTATGTTCAGCTGCTTCAGCATTATCTTGTCAGTTCCAAGTAGAAAGTACCGACCACGATGCCCTGGCTTTCACAGTTGGCTTTTGCGGGTTTTTTTTTGGGCGTAGCCTTAATGTTCCATTTTGTTCTTTCATTTTAATTGTGTTTTACACTAGGTTGAACTTCCGGCCGACTGGGGGGCCCTCCAACAACCGGAACCAGGCCGGTAGAACCGGCCGGTCGACCGTCCCGGTTCAACCCCGGTAGGCCCCAGTGCATTTTCACTGGTAGGGTTTTCCGCGGTTCAAATGCCGCAGGGGTCCAGGGCGAGGCTCTAGGAGGCCAGCGAACCAAAAAAATAAATTAAAAGGGTCCAGTAGGCCCGTCCGCAATGACTCAAAAGAGCAGGCGTTGTGGACCGCCTATCTCGAGAGATCGATGGCCCAGATTGCCCACCCTTTTGAATCATTGTGGGCGGGAAACTGGACTTTGCAGAATTTCCCAAGCAGCCCGACCTCACCCCACTGCCCCAACCCACCGCCCAGCACTGCCCGTCACTTTCCGCAGCAGCCCTCGACACCATCCGTGTCCTCTCCCTTTGTCACCACGATGCAGCAGCCTTCGACACATCATGCACCCTCCAACGCACGTGCCTTCGCCGTGCACCTTTGCGTCCAGCCCGCACGGAGAAAGGTAAGCCATAGCCATATTTTTCTTCTTCGTCCTCTTCTTCTTCTTTTTCTAGAGAGAGAGAGAGAGAGAGAGAGAGAGAGAGAGAGAGAGAGAGAGAGAGAGAGTGCTCCTACTCATCCCCCTGTATCTCCTCTTCCTCCTCTTCTTCTGCTTCTTCATTTTTGCCGCCTCCTTTTTCGTCAGCTTCTTGGGGGGGGAGAGAGAGAGAGAGAGCCGTCATCTTTTTCGCCACCCAACGCCTTACCCCTGAAATACCCCCCCTCCCCCTCGACCTCCTGTTCACAGTTTTCTTTGCGGATTCGGGGATCCCGGCGAGCGCAGTCCGACCAAGCTTTCAAAACAAAATAAAAATAAATTGACCCGCTTTTTGGCCCAACCGGAATTCCGGTTGGACCACCTCCTGGTTGGATCCAGCCTGGTCCAACCGGCCGGTTGCCTGCACAGCCCTGGTTTTACAGCATTTCATTCTCTCAATTCCAATTTCATTTGAAACTCCTCTATCAGATGAATTAGGTGAAAGGCTTTCACGCCACAGTCAGTGTCCCGAGTCCTGGTCCCAAAGTCCAAGTCGTCTCAGTCCCACAGAAATAACTGGTGCGGCAGGCCCAACGGCCGAAGTGTTGTACTTAGGTCCCATACGTCAGTAGAGTCTGGTAGTCCGACAGAAAGTATAGGGTCGTCAGAAGTCAGGTAGGTCCAGTACCGACAAGAAAAGTCCAAAGTCCCAGTCCATCCTGGGAAGTCCAGTGGGTTCCGGAACTGGCAAAAAGTGCAGCCGATACGAGTTACGAGTCTGCAGCAGACAAAGATCTCAACACAGCTACTATTTATAGAGCTACTGTGCTACGAAGAACTCACTTCTCAATTTATGTGTTGCAGAAGCTGTGTTGAACGCTTGTGCAACCACTGGTTGGACTAAGTCGCGGAGATTGAGGAAGAGTTGGCGCAGCAGCGCCATAGCTAGGTTTAGCAGGAAAGAAGGCGACCACCATAGCTGATAGGGTAGTAGGAGGAAGAAAAGCGAGTGCATTTAGAGAGTGAGAGTGAGTGATCCAAGTGAGTGAGGAAGGTGAAAAATACGAGAGAGGAGGGAAAGCAAGTGAGAGAGAGAGAGAGAGAGAGAGAGAGAGAGAGAGAGAGAGAGAGAGAGAGAGAGAGAGAGAGTGGGTACTTACCTGAGTGAGGATCATAAGCTGGTAGCCATAATCGCATGTACGATGACCTTGGACTAGCAATGAGTAGTTCGGGGTTAATAATTTGAGACTTCCAGCTGATCTCGATTTCGTTTCTGTGTTGTTGATTATTTCTGTGTGAGCATTGGTGACATGCATAGTTGCAAGGAGTTGAATTGAAGCTGGTTCATTGCACTGCTGTTGGAGTGTGCTGTTGTTGCATTGTCGGAGAAGAACTTGAGGCTGGCATCGATCAAGGCCGGCAAGTGTTGAGAGGGAGTTGACTGCAGTGGTGGAAGGCCCGAGGCTGAAGAGGCAAAAAGGGGAAGGGGGGGAGGTTAAAAGAGAAGCATACTTGAGTCTTCATCGAGCAAGTGCTCCTAGGAGTCCTAACCCTAGCCTTGTCAATTCTGTAATTGTTGCTTTGTTTTGTGAATTCTGGTGGTCTTTCCCATCAGATGCAAAAGCTGCTGCTGGTCACGTCCTTTGAGTCAACAGTGATGCCGACTTAGGCCTAGGGTAGAGACTCGACAGCTGGCAGGTGACCTCGAAAAGTAGCAGCACGGGCATAGAGCAGCAGGAGTTCGTAAAACAACCCGGCTAGACCTAAGACCGGTACTGACTGGCGTGTTTGTGAGCCATGTGACTCAGCGAGGGGTCTGTCTACGTCTTGAGAGGGAACCTACTTCGTCGTCAAGCCATGCCATTCTGTTTGCAGCATTAGATAATTCCTGAGGGCGTTGCTGGCAGTCCTAAATTTGTTGGTTGGCTTGACTAACCATGCTGGTGGACCGGTAGTGATTGCCATAGCTGGGAAAGTCCTAAATAATTCCCGATAAGTTGCAGTCCATGGTAATTAGTCAAAGGTTAAGTTTTGAGGCTACCGTCTTCACCCGAATAGAAAGCCCAGTCATTATAGTTGTATCTACACTGGAAATCATCCCAAATACAGCTATAATGACCGGGCATTGTATTCGGGTGAAGACGGTAGTAGTCTACATGGTAGGTAGGGAGTCGAACGGTGGTCACCTGTCTGACCAACTGTTTTGCTGACCGAGCGCCATGGACGACTATCCGAGGTTTGGCTCCCTTACTCTCTCGGTCATTTGGGAACCCCTACTTCGCATGTTGTTCCCCCTCGGATTCTTTAGAATCAGTAGATGTGCCATGAAGAACTTAAGGGACAGCACGATCGTATTAGAACCGGGGGATGAAGGATATGGGGAGGAGAAAAAGAAAAAGGAAAAAAAAAAAAAGAGAAAGGGAAAAGAAAGAGTTGGAGGAGAAGAGAAAACAGTTGGAGGCGGAGAGGCCCGAGATATAGAAGGTTGAGTCCGAACTTCTCTTCGAAGAGAGGAAGGAGAAGAAGAGAAGAAAGGAGTAAGGAAACAGGGAGGGGTGAAAAAAGGAGGAGAAAAGAGGAGTGGGAAGGAAGAGGAAGGAGGCAGTAAGGAGAAGGCATAGTCCGGCCAACCCCCACCAACAATTGTGACCTTCTCTGAGGAAGAGATGGAGAAGTTCAAGAGGGCTATTGGGATACCCCAAGGGGGGCAGTTGCCGCAAGGTGCAGAAGCAAGTGGTGAGGAAGTGCATGCTGCCATAGCTGTGGCTGAAGGAGAAGAGAACCAGATTCTCAGGAGTGGGAACTGCAGATTGAGAAAGTGTCGCAGGCGATGGAGCAAAAAAAGGAGGCGGAGCAGAAAAAGAAACTGCTCCAGGACGGGCCAGCATTAGTAGAGCAGTTGGAAGGCCGTATGGAGAAAGAATCCACCCCCGACTTCGCCCTTCTCTCTCAAATGGCACTTCCTACTCAGCTAATGAGACTGCCGCACTACGACTACTGTTAGAAAAAGTGGTCAGACGGCAAGACAAGGCAGCAGACAAGTGGGGCGGCATGCTCGAACACGCTTACGGAATGGTGCACAGCACGTGTCGAGAGTATGCTTTCCAGTTGGCAGATTCGTGTAAGGAGTTCGGTAATAGGTTGGTGAAGAAGGACCCGGATGGAGAAGATGTCAGAGACAGCGGTGGCAATGGAGATGGAGACCGAAAGGGAGGAAGAAGAGAAGGTGTCTGACGGGGAGCGCAGGGACAAAATAAAGGTGAAGGTACCTTCTGCATACAACAGGAGAAGGGAGGAGAGCATCCGGCAGTGGGAGGCAGCCATAAAAACATACCTTTGGGTGCATAAGATCCCTTACCAGGGTCGACTGTTGATGGCGGCGTCATGCTTGGGGGCACATGCACTAAAACTGAGTTGGGCCGTGTTGCAGGCCGAAGCAGCAGAATGTCAAAGGGACATGGTGAGGTATTCCAATGTCATGGACATAGATGAATTTCTGCAAGCACTTTCAAGCTGTTCGAGGATAAGAATCGCAGTAGATGGGCGAAGTACCTGATCCTAAATATCGAATGGCGATGGTGGAAGAGTGTGGCAGCACTAAAGGCGACCATGGACGAACTGCTCTAGGTCAAGCAAGGACCATAGAGCTACCCCCTCACAAATTCTAAACCGCTTTGCATTAGGCCTTCACGAGCCCCTAAAATCACAATTATACAGCAAGCCTCAGGAACTGGGACAGACCTACTTGCGTTCAGTAAGTATGCGTTAGAACAGGCTGGTTTCCTGCAGCAGGCTAACTACCACTTAAAAAAAAAAAAAAATAATAATTAAAAAAAAAAAAAAAAAAACGCTAATTACCACTTTTACAAGGACCTAGAGAAGGGTAAGAATTGGAAGGGTAAGACCATTTCCGGCAACATACAAGAAAAGGACAGTTTGTTAACGACTTTTGAGGGAGGTGGGGTAGAAAAACTGCCCGACGACCAGCTTGACTCTGGGTTGGAAAAGGATAGCCAAGCAGCCTAGGGTGGGGACTATGCGGTTGTAGGTGCCCGCGGGAAAGGGTGTGGAGGAGGTCGTGACCGTGGAGATTGTGGCGGTGGAAGAGGAGGATGGGGCAGCGGAAGAGGATGACGGGTGTATACTTAGCGGAGTGGAAGTGACGAGTGCTGTGACGCAGGGAGAAGGGGTTATTGTTCCCCACAAGGAGGCAGAGGCAGATCCTTTTCCCAAGGTGGTCGAGGTGGGAACTAGGTTCTCACCAACAATGTAGGTGGTCGTGGCCCTATGAGGTAGGTATTCACTAAATCCAGGGAGGGAAGAAGGAGATCCCTAGAAGGTTTTGAAAATGTCAGAATCACAATGGAGGAGGAGGAGGAAGAGGGAAGGTGCTTCACATGCAGAGATCCAGGCCGCATCATCCCGTTTCATTCCGAACTGCTCAATGAAAAAAAGGGGATGGCCAGTAAAAGTGCCAGTTGCTTCTATTGGGGCTGTGAGCATTGATAGACAGGTAGAGGCACACTCTGAGAAGATACCCTCATGCTCATAACCCACTATGGCAGAGGCTGATGTAGGCCCGCACGTAGACAGCTGTCCGGAGACTACTTGTGCCAGGGTCTTTCTAGGTGGCTCCCTTGCCGGCACCGGGAAGGCTATTAAAAGTGGCAGTTGCTTCTATTGGGGCTGTGAGCTTTGGTAGGCAGGTAGAGGAACGTGCTGAGAAGATACCCTCTTGCTCATAGCCCCCTATGGTAGAGGCTGATGTAGGCCCGCGCCCAGATAGCTGTCTTGAGGCGGCTTGTGTCAGAGTCGTTCTAGGTGGCTCCCTTGTCGGCCTCGGCGATGAACTGATCACTCACCGCCAAGCCTAGGCCGAAATGATGAAAGGAAGTAGAGGGCAGCTAATTTTAGCAGTCGTAGAACTGAATAGAATGCGAGTAGGCGCTATTTTACCTACGGGGCGCTTTCCTCCCCGATCTATCCCCTCAGGGGTTGAGCCTTCCCGGTTGAGCCTATCCCCTCAAGGTTGAATCTAAACCCTTGCGCGGGTGGAAGGGGGGAACCATTTCCCCTACCAAGTCCTACTAGGAGGCGCGAGCTGTCTATCTCAGGTGATGAGCCCGAAGTGTGCAGCAGGGGGCCATGGGGAGCCAAATCGATGCACTGGGGAATCGAACCCCCAACCTCCTGAATACCACTATACGTGCTCAACCAACTGAGCTAGGCCGTGTGCAACCATAACCCTTAGAATAGCTTGCTTTCCGTTAGTAGATTAAGGTAGTGCTGGCTCTCAGTTAGGGTTAGCTAGTGCGTATAACAACCCCTGTGCACCTAGCAACAGCGCGAACCCCGAACAAACTGCACAAGGTTGAAGATCTAGGAGGCCAATAGACTGTTTGGATCCTGATCAGATCCAACGATTGTCGCCTGGAACTGGGAATTCACACTCCAGTATGAGAAGGGACTGCAAAAAGTCACAGAAAACATCAGAAAAGCATCAGATGGTAGAACACGCCAATAAGCATCGCAGCCCCTCCAGATTCACTGTCGGTGACTTTGTCTGTATAACGAGATCCTGATGGTCCGTCCTATGTTGTCAACACACCACCACATCCTCTGCATACGTACCCTGCCTTTCACGCTTCCCAGTTGCTGCCCTATCTCACTAGTGATGCATTTCCATCGCGCAGATCAATGATCTGCCCCAGTTGCTGCCCTATCTCACTAGTGATGCATTTCCTTTGCGCAAATCGATGATCTGCCTGATATGGACGGCCAATACTACACATTGGTCACATCCTCGATAAAGCTGTTTACAGATCAGGGAGAGAGCAAGGCCACAGCAACAGGACACGGTCCGGATCTCATACCAGGAACCAGAGGATGACCGATGCTACATGAAGAGAACAAACTGTGTGAGACAGCTCTGAACATCGTATCATACTATGAGAGGGCTAGGAGGGGCGTCAACATAGCCAATAGGTACCAAAGTTAACGTTTTCTCGATGGACCTTGAAATTAGGCCAGCAAGAGTGAAAGGCTTTCAAGCCACGGTCAGTGCCCAAAGTCTCGGCACCAAAGTCCCAGTGGTCCTAGTCCTGCAGAAATAACTGATGCGGCAGGCCCAACGGTCGATGTGCCGCACTTAGGTCCTGTAGGGCGGTAGAGTCTCAGTAGTCCGACGGAACGTTTAGGGTCGTTAGAAGTCATGTAGGCCCGGGACCGACAAGAAAAGTCCCGAGTCCCAGTCAAAATTTGGCAGCAGCATCCTGGGAAAGTCCGGTGGGTTCCGGAACTGGCAAAAAGTGCAGCCGACAGGCTTTGGGGGACTTACCGTTCTGGATCCGACGAAGATCTCGATGCAGCTACTATGTATAGAGCTACAGCGCTCCAAAGACTCACTTGACAATTTGTGTGTTGCAGAAGCTCTGTTGAATGCTTGTGCGACCATCGGTTGGACTAAGTCGGGGAGGTTGAAGAAGAGCTAGCGCAGCAGCGCCATAGCTAGGGTTAGCAGGGAAGAAGGCAATCACCATAGCTGATAGGGTACTAGGAGGAAGAGAGGGGAGTGCATTCAGAGAGTGAGAGTGAGTGATCCAAGTGAGGAGAGTGAGAAATAAACGAGAGGAGGGGCAGCAAGTGAGATAGAGAGAGAGTGGGTACTTACCTGAGTGAGGACGATGAGCTGGCGACCATAGCCGCATGTACGATGACCTTGGACTTGAACAATTTTGTCCTTGGGGAATAACAATTTGAGATTTCCAGCTGATCTCAATTTCGTTTCTCTGCTTTTGAGTGTTGGTGACATGCATGATTTCAATCGGAGTTGATTTCAATCGGAGTTCATTGCACAGTTCTCATTTTCAAAAGAAATATGTGTGGAATTGTGGAATTTCTTTCCTTTTAAAATTTAAATCCCTATCCAAATGCGAAGTAAAATTCGTTTCCTGTATGTATATTACTGAGGAACAAACTGAAATGATGTGAAATCTGAATTTTTACTTTTTAACGTCACCTTTTTCAGACAATCCCTGCTTCTTCAGGATATTCCAACGTCACCTTTTTCAGACAATCGCTCATCTTGACTCGTTCCCTCCCTCCCTCCCTCCCTCCCTCCCTCCCTCCCTCCCTCGTCGTGTGGGTATGAGGTATACTACCCGCATATCAACGAAAGCTGGCGCTCCCCATCCACAATATCAGGCAGACGTGGTGCAAGTCTGCTCCGCAGACACTCTCCGTAACATAAAGCAGACAAAATGTCATTAATTTGGTAATTTTCGCAACTAAGTAAAAAATGTACAAGCTAAGTAATGCTAAACCAATACAAGGAACTATAATTTATAAATATTTATAGAAAAGAAAATAAAACAAAAAAAAAAATCGTTTTACAATAATTTTGAATATTAACTCTACAAAATTCCATAACAGCAAAATTAAGTCATAATAACAAGTGGACCCACCGTGGCAATGCCGTGGGCCGTGGCGAAATAGATGATAGAAAACGACAGAGAGGGGTTGGGTGGCGCTATGTGGGGTGTTGGGCGGGGCAGTTCAATGTGGGGTACATGGGCGATGTAACGTGGGCTGGGTTGTACAAATGTTCCCCCACGCCCCCCCCCCCCTTGAAAAAAAACGAAACACAAAAGACCGAGGAGGCTGGCCCATTGTAGACACTCGGACCGCGGATATAGGGCTTCGCTCCACTGTGCAACATTCCAGGCTGCTATGTATTTGTATTCAAACATGCTGCACTAAGGCCTCACTAAGGCCTCACTCAACCTCCCAGCCTGATATGTAGTTGTATTCTGACGTGTTGCGGACAATGTTGCAGACAAAGCAGCTGCAGACCGCACGAAATGGCAGCAGAGGACAAATGGAAACAACAGACAAACCGGCAGAAAACTGCCAAAAAATGCTGCGGCCTGAGTATCAGGAGTGAACTTTGAGACTTCAAATGGTACGAAGCCTACAAAAAGCAACCAGGGAACCACCTCAGGGTGTGTCTGGATACAAAAATTGACTGGAAAATGACCCCGCAGAAGAAAAAAAAAGTTGTCAGGCTGGCGGTGGGGGATCAGAAAGAGGATGGTCAAGACGAAAAGAATATGGTCGAAAAGATAGAGAAGCAGCAGCAGCAGCAAAAGAAGAAGAAGAAGAAGAAGAAGAAGAAGAAGAAGGAGAAGAAGAAGAAGAAAGAGAAGAAGAAGAGGAGGAGGAGGAGGAAGAAGATGCAATTAAACACACACACACACACACACACACACACACACACACACACACACACGCACACACAAAGTGACAAGTTTCCATGCCCCATCCTCTTTCCCTTTGCCCAATTCTACTATGCTTTTCCCAAGAAGAAGAAGAAGGAGAAGAAGAAGAGGAGGAGGAGGAGGAAGAAGATGCAATTAAACACACACACACACACACACACACACACACACAAAGTGGCAAGTTTCCATGCCCCATCCTCTTTCCCTTTGCCCAATTCTACTATGCTTTTCCCTGCCCCCACAATAAAACCCCGACTACCTTCCCC
>BFEA01001088.1:137639-156426 GCA_003427395.1 Chara braunii
CTCTCTCTCTCTCTCTCTCTCTCTCTCTCTCTCTCTCTCTCTCTCTCTCTCTCTCTCTCTCTCTCTCTCTCTCTCTCTCTCTCTCTCCCCTTATCTATCTCTATTTATTCTTTCCTTTTTCGATTCTTCTCACCTTTTGTTCCTCCCTTCCTCTGCCCCACCTCTCTCTACCTATCTATCTATCTATCCATCTATCTATCCCTCCCTCTATCCCTCCCTCTATATCCTCTCTCTCTGTCCTCCCCCCATCTATCTACACAGTGCTTAGGGTGCGCGAAGGGCAAAGAAGAAAGCCACTTGCAAGTGTGGTGCTTTCGCTTCAAGCAAAGCGGTCGTGTTATCAAAGGTCCGCACCAACAAACTACCCTGTACCCACCGGCCTTGGAAGTACATACCACCACTCATGTCCTCACACGGTTCCTCCTGGGCTTAGTGGAGCGCCCACCAAAATCGTGAGTCTTCAGGCTTCATGCACGACACGAAATTTGAAAAACAAGCATCCTTGACACCTAACGAATGTTCACGAGTGTCAGGGTGGTGTGGATGTTTGCATGGCGGCACCAAAACAGTGCAAAATACGAAAAGAAATAAAAATTATTGTGAGATGTAGCGAGCCCAAGGCATTTTGAAACAATGGACCCAAACCCGCTACTGTTGGACACCATGCCTATCCCTTTTCTTTTTCTTCGTTGTCACATTAGTGTTCAAACCTACATGTGCGGGGGAGCAGAATGACACATGGATCGTTGCCACTTCATGGACTTATGTGAAATGTACAGAGGACGATTTGTCGTGTACATCACTAAGAATTTAAAGGATGATTTGTCATGTAGGTCGCTAACAATTCCCAAGAGGACTCTTGTGCAAGTCCCATGAGTGAAGTCATTGGTGGCAAGAGTAGATGAAGATATTATGATGTCTAGGAATATGGAATAAAGCAGGAGAGGGGGAGCATGATTGTTTGTTGACCATCAGGGGCATTTGTCACAGCGTTACAACAGAGATTACATGAAGACACCATTAATGATGATGATGATGATGATGATAATTGTGATTATGATAATGATAATGATCATCATCATTATATTGATGGGTATAATGATGATCACAATCATCATTATCATTGTGTTGATTATTATGATGATCATCATCATGATGATGATGACGATGATAATGATAATGAGAGGTCAGGTTATGACGATGACGATGAAATGGCGACCATAAATGTCATGATGATGGTGATGATGGTGATGATGGTCATAATGATAGATGTCAGTAACGGTGGTGGAGATGATGACTGTGATAATGATAACAATCACGTGGATGCGCACATTGTCGATCATTCATATTGTCCATGATGATGAACTTAATATGGACGATAATGACGGTGGTGCCTCGAATGATGATGATGATGAATCCGATGATGATTATGCCGTTGGTGGTGGTGGTTGAGGGTTCTCTACAATGCCAAAGACGATGAAGGGAGGGGGAATCGGTGTTAGTTCAACGTTAGAAGGCAATCATTTACAATTTTTTTTAATTCATATAAAGAGTCGATATTGATTGCTAAGTTAACAGTTATGTTTCCAACGTCAATTTTTGTGATTTTTTACTCCGATCGAAGGTTTTTGCGGTTGGACGTGTGAGTAGCCGCCCACGACATAGAGTTTAACAACCACGTGGTGAATATACGCGCAGAGAGAGGTGTTGGAATTACTGGAAAACATTTTAGATTTTGAGACATTTTTATTATTTTGTTGTACCTATGCATATCTCATACAAAGCGGTGTCTTGAACGTTTGGCAATGTCTCTATAGTTTCTCAATTGTTTGGTCATCTGAAGCTTGTTCTGCAGGAACCATGGTTATTATTTTTCTTCACATCATCTTCAACCCTTTCTTGGAGCAATGCGTCTCAAGCTTATACAACCATTTTGCAACTGCCACTGTACGTTTTTGCAATAGCTCGAAGAACACGATGTGTGTATGTAGGGACAACACATGGTAGCTCAGTGGTCAGAGTTCCGGAGTAACATGGCGGGAGGTTGCGGGTTCGACTTCGGTCAACCCTTATCTTTTCCTGTACCAGTCTATTGGTGTTAGGTTGACACCTCACGTGCTTGTGCCCCAGCCTGACACGAAGTTCCAACGAGCAGTTAAGAGAGTTAGGGATTGATGTTGGTAGATATTATCCTATACGAGGGGTAGGTGGGAAAGAAGGGGAGCATCATTCTACCAAGGCATCATCATGGTAGACGTTGAGAGTTTTTGTAAGGGGCAATTGTGGAATTTGAGGGATGTCGTACCTTGATGTGTCGGGTCTACACCCCTTTCCTGGTTGGGGCAGGCAGACCTTGCAAGAGGTGGCAGGTGGTTGTGCTACTACAAAGATTTTAAATGCAAGAACTTGTGGACCACATTCGAAGAATAGGCATATGTAGATTCACATATATGGCAGTGTGCGGACTTTAGGTATACAATAAAATATTGATGAGAATGACTGTAGCGTATGCAGTACAAACTATACACACTAAATACGCTAACTACGACGAACTAAGGAGCAGTAGAAACATATTGATATATGCAACACATCATACATACTTCGGGTAGGGCTCCCATAGGTTAGACCTTAGCCTTAGTATCATTAGACATTGCCTATGGTAGGTACGAAGCCTTGGATTGGGGACAAATAATGTGCTCATGAGACCCGATTATACCTCGTGTCCGAAGTTCTCTGCCGATAAGGCGCTTTAGCTAGTGCTTCAACCAGAGTTGGGTTCCTTTACTCAGCGTTGGTGCCTCTGATTATTGTCCACTAGGGTTGTCTGTCGAGATAAAGTGATGATGATAATGGGAGAACCACTATGTGAAGGCATCACCATAAAGGGTCATGAGCATCTTTGTATGGGGTATGTGTAATAAGAGGTGTAATATCCTAAATCGTGAGCGGTGGGTTGGGCTATGGGATCCACCATAAGGTGGGCCCTCTATGTGGGGGGCAGGGTAGTATGTTGGACAGAAGATGGATGGCCCAAATGTAGTGGAGGAGCTATACATAATAGGAGAACAATGGTTGCACCAGGAGATAAAAATAAAGCTTAGAGAGGAATGAAAAAAAAGGGGGTCCATGTGTGCATGATATAAAAAAAAGTAAAGAAAAGGACACGATGTTTGTATGTATGAAAATTGAGCGCGAAAATGTAGTATTGAAGGTCGATTTCTTTTGTCATCTTTGCAATCATTTAAAAAAAAAAAAACATCCGTTCCCATTACATAATTTTTGTATTAATTTTGTTCATTCATGTTATATAATTTTTTTATTGTTCTGTAAGTTTTTCGTTTTTATGTCAATAATGTATGGACAACAAATTCTGAGTATAGTGTCATTGTCTTTCACGTTCTATAACAAACAAGAGCGAATGCATAGTGCCATGTGCACGATGAAATATAAATTCATAGCAACATAATAGCAAAGCAATCATTCGACGAAAATAAGAAAAGTAAAGCAATTAAAAAAAAACAATTATACAATATATGGATACATATGCATACAGATATATAAAAAAAATAACGTGTTTTATGCATTTTCAAAGGCATACGTACAAGAAGGGCAAAATTTTGGATTGTAATACAGACTTAGTAAATCCACCGTATGTAAATATGGCAAAAACTACATTTTTTATTTTTTACCTCATACCAATTATAAAAGTATGAAGCATTTTTTCTTTAACCTACAACTTCTTTGTTGTTTGTTCATTCATAATATTTGTTTTTGACATGTCCATGAATATAGTACATGTTTTCCATGGTGATATTTTGAGATATATCACTATAGTGTGGGAGTATAATCATTGTGATAACCGTAATTATTCGGGACAGTGGTTGGTTTTCACCCTTGATGTCATGAGGTATTGGATCATACATTTTATTTTGAATGTGAAATTTTATAGTGTGCGAAAAGTAAGACTATGTTTCACTCTAGGATTCAAGATTTTAAGCTTAGGGACGTTCGTGTTTTTGCTACCAAAATTGATAATGCATCCGCCAACTTTGTTAGGAAATACGATCCACTGACATATATCGTACACCTCCATGTTTCTGCCATCACCTTGAAATATGAAGGGTCGGGTGACAGAGCGACCATCTTTTAGGATGAAGGTCGACCCTCTACTACCGGAGAGGGAATATCTCAAAGATGTTGTCACCATCATCAGGGACGAATGCATATGAGTGATTGACTTCCTGGACATATTTCGCATACAGGAAAAGTGACCTAAGGGAACACATTACCTTCATTGAGGTTCACAAGTAGTATGTGTGTATGGATGATGATATTAGTGGCAGAGGTTACTCATGATGCTTGGTTATAATGTGACTATGTAGTGAGCTTCAAATGAGTTTCAAGTGAGTTAGCATATCACACCACTTTTTAATCACTGTGTTTGACCATCGTTATGATCAACTCGATGAATCTACTACAGAAGAAGTGATAACGTGAGCATGCGCTAAGCTTCATAAAAGTTAAGGGGGAGGGGGAGAGGGGGGGAAAACAATTTAATATAATAAAATTATCCAAAGTTAATTATGTCATATTCTCACTAATACTTCTCTGAATGCAGTTGATTGCAGATTATAAATATAATGACAATCATATGTAGAAATTGGTAGAATAAATCATGGTGTAAGCATATTGTAAGCTCAGCGAAGTTAATATGGACAGGTGGTTGGAGGGGGGGAGGGAACTATACCCACCCTCTCGCAATCGAATATAAAAGACAATTTTTAACTCATGTTCATCATACTCACACGAGCACTTTCCTAAATATATGTGATTGTAGTTATAGTTGGACTCGATGAATCTGTCTGCAATCTTCTGCAAAGTTTAACACGAGGTATTATAACGTGAATATGCCTCGAGTTTCACCAAAATTGATATACTCATACTAACATTTTCCTAAGTATATTGGATTGAAATTATCGTCAGACTGAATGAAACTGACTGCAAAAAAATCCTAATGTGAGTACGTTGTTAAGCTTTAGCAAAGTTGATATGAGAGCCCCACAATTGAAAATAAAGAACATATTTGAGCTCGGTCTGTTTATTTCCACTAACACATTTCGCAATTCATCTAACCATAGCCAATACATCTGATTGCAAAACATTTGTAGACATCGATATAAAAAGTCTTAGTGTGATTATATGCTCTGAGTTTCAGCAGAGTTGACAATGGGGAGGGGAGGGGCAGGGGACGGTGTAGCCCCCCCTCCGCCCCCCCAAACTGAACATAGCAAAAGGATTGAGACTCAAGTTTGCTATACTTACACTAACACTTCCTTAAATGCATTTGAACATATTCGATGAATATGATGTTAAAATTACCTATAAAATACAGCAAAAAATCTTTATTATAAATATTACAAACACACGTAGAAATTAAACCACCAATACTTCCTAAAGTTGTACCCGTAAACAAACCACGACTTTAGGAAATGTACGGTCCATTATAGAAGGACCTAAATTTATCCGACTACAACGGTTTTTACTTTTTATTTTCACGGTCAATAGTTCAGCCAAGCACTAGTGGTTTAGCAAAAAAAGTTTTAATATAAGAATACCATGAGCTTCAACGAAGTTGACATGGGGGAAGGAGGAGGGGTGGTGTACCTCCCCTCCCCACAATTGACCGTAGTAAACAGATTTTGAATTAAGCTTGTCATGCTCACACTAATATTTTCTTAAATGTGTATCACCATAGTCTATGAATACGATTGTAATCTCCTGCAAAATTTAGTAGAAAGAGTCTTAGAATAGATATGTTACAAGCTTGTCTAACTCCCTCGCAATAGAACATAGCAATCGGATTAAAACTCATATCTATCATAATCATGCTAGCATTTTCTAAATGTATCTGTCTGTAATCACGAACATAACTTATAAATTTGATTGCAATCACCTATGTAATTTGGTGCAAATAGTTGTAGTGCGAGTATGCCATGAACTTCAACAAATCACACTAACACTTTTCTAAATGTGTATGACAATAATTACCATCGGGTTTGATTAATCTAACTATATATAAAAAAAAGTGAATATATCATGAGCTTCGAATCAAAGTTCGTATCAGTATGTAAGTATGACTTGTTTCCCCCACAACTAAACAAAGTAGGTTGCGTCGAACTCATGACTGTCATATTCATACTTTCTAAATGCATATAACTGCAATCAGGGTAACCGGCGTTCGGGACGGGCCGAACGCCCGAGCCCGAATGCCCGAGCCCGAACGCCCGAACGTATGGGACCCATTGGGGATGTGTTCGGTCGTTCGGGCCGAACGCGGCCCCCCCCCCCAAAAAAAAAAAAAAAAAAAAAAAAAGATCATCAAAAAAATCTATAAAACAGATATGTTATGGATAAAAATAAATTAAACAATATTTTCATAAGCATTACATCCGAATTCCGTACAAAATTTGAAATAAAAATAAAATACGAAAAACACATACTAATAATAAAAATAAAAAGAAAATTAAATTTACTAGTGAGTGCGCGAGCATGTTTTCGACACCGCCATCTTTGGCGATTTTTCATTTTGTTTTGGCATAGCTAAATGCCCTGAAAATTTACAGATGTGTAATTCACATAATACAAAACCCATTAAAAATGTTTCAAAAAATAATAAAATTGTTTAGACCCTGAACTAAAGTGAAAACAAAAAGTAAAAAGTGAAAAAATACGTGGGCGAGCACGTTTTGACACCACCATCTTTGGCGATTTTTAATTCTTATTTGGCTTAGCCAAATGACTTGAAAATTTGCAGGCATGTACCTCACGTCATAGAGAACTCACAGACCAAAATTCAGAAAAAAATCATTATTTTTAGGCCCCGAAATATTTTTTGGCGGGGGCCGAATGCCGTCGGGTTCGGACCCCGTACGGGACCCCGAACGCCCGTACGTGGGGAGATCTGCCCAGGGACCTCCGTACGTACGGGCTGGTGAGCCTGACTGCAATTGAATTTGATGGCAATCATTTACAATAATAAGTAAGAAAATCATAGTTTTAGTATGTCTAAAGCTTCAACAAGAGGGGAGAGAAGGGGGTTACACCTTCCTTCCCCCATGACGGAATAAAGCATGTGGATTTGAACTCAAGTTTTTCATCTTTATATTGGCACTTTACTTAATATATTTGATTATAATTATGGTCAAACTTTATAAATTTGTATGCACCCACTTGGAGAATTTGACATAAAAAATTAGCGGGGAAGGGGGTGGGGCGTTGCCCCTCCTCCCCACTACTTGAACATCGTAGATTGATTCGGGCCTAGGTCTGTATTTCAACAATCCATGGGTGTAGAGGTTCAGATACTACTAATATTAATTATTTTCTGAATGTATATAACCACAATTACAACCAAAGGGGGATGTATGAGACTGCAATTATATGCAAAAAATGACAAAACTTAATTGCAGTCGCTTATAAAATGTATGAGCTTCCACAAAAGCGACGGGGGAGAGGAGGGATATTGAGGGTGAATGTGTAAACTTTTCTCTCTCATAACTCAACATTGCTTACAGATTGAAACTTCAGTTGGTACGTCAACATCTCATAAGTGTGTACTCATAGTAGATTTTTAAAAAATATATCTTAGTCAAATTATGGTCGGATTGGATAAATTATATTGCATACATATGCATAAATGACCATAAAAAGTTATTGTGTCATGAAGTTCACGAAGTTCGGGTGCATCTTTACCTACCCTCTGTATTCCAGCAATTCAATGGTGTAGCGATTGACAATATATTCAAACCAACAATTTGTTCTGATTTTTTTTCGTAAAGAGGGCGACGACCTCGTGATTTCGTATTCAAAAGGGACCGAACCCAGAACGTGATGGGTGTAGTCCGAGATTGAGTCGATGCAAAAGTGTGGTAGATAAACCAGTGGTTTTGCCTGGTAGCTGGTCGAGAAATAGGACCTGAACTTGGTGGTCATGTGCAGGGTTGTGTCTTGTAAGAGGGCTCATAGAATGTCGTATGGCAAAAGTAAGTGTATATATTGTACCCATATAGGGGTAGCGTGGATATTATGCCCGGTATGGTTTGGATCATAGTTATATTTGTTAAGGCATCTAGTTGTGTAGCACGAGATCACCCCTTTCATTCCTTGTGAGGTCAATTCAAAAATATAGTATATAAGCCAACAAATGCAAAACCTTTTAAATTCCTTTTGCCAGGACGTAGTTGTCAAGATGTCATGGAAGCTCTGGCTAGAGCCATTAGAGTCAAATATGTGCTTGACGCCGACATTGCAAAATGCTTTGATTGAATCAACACTTCGTGTCTCTTGGAAAAGCTAGACACATATCCTGTTTGCGTGCGTAACCAACTCGATCAGGCTGCCTGAGACATGTTTGGTGCTAACCAACGACGATAGTCGGCTTCTTCCCCCTAGTCAGTATTAGTAGGGTTTTTAATTAGTGTACCAGTCGGGCCGCCTGGGTAATCTTATTTGCGTGGACGACCTGGACGTGCAAGTATGAAAAAAGGTTAAAAAAAAAAAAATCCCAAAAATCCTAGGCTACCAGCCGGGCCGCCCGGGTCCCCGTGACCAGCCCGTGCAAGGACCAGGGAAGGTTCCAGCAAAAAAAAAAAAAAAAAAAAAAATCCGGAAAAAAACTATGTTATGCAGAAATATAAACTGAACAACTTTTGCCTCAGGGTCACATCAAAATTCTGCACCACATATAGAAAAAAAAATAAAATTTACAATTTTTTATTATTTTTTTTTTAATTGTTTTTGGCCCGGTCGGGCAAGTGACCCCGGGCCACTCTGGTATCCTAGAAAAAATCAAAAACAAAAATTATGTTATGCAGAAAAATACACTGAACAAGTTTGTCTTAGAGTCGTATCGAAATTATTTCCTAAAAAAAATTGTATTATTATTACTATTATTTTTTTGCCCGGTTGGGCAAGTGGTATCGGGTCACTCTGGTAGCCTAGGTCTTTAACCATCTAGTATATAGATGTGTAAGGGTCATGTGGTGTGTGGGAGAGTGTTAGCCTTCAATGTTGTTACTCGACTGGGGCGGGGGAAGTGAAAGGGAGGTGTAGTCACTCACATAATACTCAATCTTTGTATTAGTTGGCCTACGCTACTTTATGACTATTGCCATTCTCAAATACTCGGTATTTTCGTTAGCCACATCATCTTACTTCCTAACCACTGTCAAAATACTTGATATTCTGTTAGTTGCCTCACTCTACTCCATGTTCATTGCATATTAGGACAGAGGGCAACGTACATCATCTTGATTTTCAGAGGTAGTTATACTTGCAGGGACCCTTTGTATAGGCTTAGGAGTAGTGGTAGGTCGATAATGAAAGTAGTTGAATTTAAGATAAATATGCCATCGTCAAACTAGTTGGCCCCATTAAATTTGTATATCTCATTCATCTACTTTCCTCCAGATTCAAACTTTAGTCATTTTTTCCAACAATTATGGGAGTACCAACTGAGATACGGTCATTGGTGACACACTGACACTTTCCCATACGTATCTGGTATAACATTTTTATAAACGTATTTGATTGTAATTCGCTCTTCCCCAACATTTTTGTGGATTTATCTGGGGCTGGGTCCCATATGTGCAGTATGGGTTGCTAGTATTGTATGAAGGTTGTCAGCGAGACTATAAAAAAAAATGATGTCTGCACTTTTTATTTTTCTTTAAATATTATTCTCTTAAAATTTTGCATAGTCTACATGTCACTCTCCTAAGTCTATGGGAGTAACTCCACTACTCAACATTTTACAGGTGTTTAGATGTTTTTTTTTACCAGTCTAAAGGACCTTAACTTTTCAAATATATTGGGTCAACTACAAGTTTTTCTCTCAAATTCTAATGGCACACGACCTACTTATGATGGTAACTAAGCCCATTAACCTTGCTCCACTACTCAGTATTCCACGGGCATTTAGACACCTTTCTGACATTGTGCATTTGGTGGAGTTTAACTTTTCAAATGTATTAGGACGACTTTGACTTCCGACTACACATAAAGTGTTATTTAGTGGAGAAGTATGTTTTATAGGAGATCGTTGCAAGTTGAGTCACCACTCACAAACAAGGGGTGCATGTGTTTTCGTTTCGTTATTCATTGTGAGTCTCGTTTTCATACCAAATAGGTTGCAGGGACAACGCTCAATGCGAAAGGAAGAGCATAACAATCGGTGTTTTCTTTTGTTATATATTTTTTAATGCCATAAATTTTCATTTAATTGGACTCAGTGCCTAATGCTATTACACCAGTCTCGTAACATTGACGAATCGCTTCTTGTTTGCACAGTTTCAACTCGTAGATTGTCTGACAGACCAAACTTTTTTTTTTTTTTTGCAAAAATAATAAGTTTTACTTTATTATTATACTGAATGAGGGAGGCTGATAATTTATACACAAACAACCCGGAAAGTATTGGGACAATTACCCAACTTTAATGCAAAGAAAAAGAGATACTAGGGATAACAGTGAGATTTTGTACCGTCATTCTAAAGCTTATTCTTAGGGGGGGGAATTCACAATGTCGTAAGAACTCACATAACCAAACAAAAAGATATTGCACCCCATAACAATAAGAACAAAGCAATCCACGTAACTAACTTATTGTTCCATACTACCAACTTATTATCTATTTTATCTCGTCTGATACCACTTATTTTGGTGGTTGAATTAATCCATATCCTCAATGTGTTGCTCCCTTCACTTGTCATGTATCTGTACTTCCTACCTCGTGCAGCCCAACAACGGAAAACAATTTCATAAAAAATGGAAGATGAAAAAAACATTCCAATTAAAAAAAATCCTTCATATTCGAAAATTATCATTCCAAAGTTATGTTCATTCGAAAATATTCAGTTTTATTGACAATTTTCCGTTTAAAAATGAGTTTTTTCTCAACTATATCCATTTGTTGAAGATGGAATTAAAAGATGGACAACTTATGAAATGTCTTAATTAAACTGTCATTTTACTACAACCAGGGTCACCAGCCTGTACGTACGGAGCTCCCCGGGCCGACCTCCATACGTACGGGCGTTCGGGGTCTTGTACGGAGTCAAGACGCGATGGCGTTCATCCCCCGCCAAAAATTATTTCGGGACCTAAAAATATGTTTTTATTTCTGAGTGTTTTTTTGTGAATTTTTATGATGTGAGATACATGCCTATAAATTTTGAAGTTATTTGGCTAAGCCAAACAAAAACAAAAAATCGCCAAAGATGGAGGTGTCAAAACGTGCTCGCCCACTCACTATTTTGTTTTTTTCAAATTTTTACTTTTTGTTTTCACTTTACTGCGGGGCCTAACCAATTTTATTATTTTTTGAAACTTTTTTTATGCCTTTTTTATTACATGAAGTACACATCTGTAAATTTTCAGGGCATTTGGACCTTCCAAAACAAAATGAAAAATCGCCTAAGATGGAGGTGTTGAAAACGTGCTCGCTCACTCACTAATTTTATTTATCTTTTTATTTTATCTTATTTTTATTATTAGTTCTATTTTTTATATTTTATTTTTATTTCAAAATTGGTAAGGAATTTGGATGTAATGGTCAGGCAAATGTTGTTGTTGTTTTTTTTTTATAACATATTTTGTTTTTAGATTTTTTGAGGGGGGGTGGGTCCGCGTTCGGCCCGAACGGCCGAACGCGTCCCCAAGGGGTTCCGTACATTCGGGCGTTCGGCCCGTCCTGAACGCCGGTTACCCCGACTATAACAGATATCTTCTAATTAATATTTAATTAACATATGTGTGATTGAAACTCCTTCTAATAAAATGATAGTTCAATTAAAATATTTCATGAACTCATTCAAACTTTTATTCCATCTATAGCATGCAGTTCAAACAATAAGGGATACTCCATCTTTGAAGGAAAATTTTAGAGGAATCAAATTTTAAAAGTGGAATGACATTTCTTAATATCGAATAAAAAATTAGAATTTAAAATATAATTTTATTATAAAATTATATTTAATTATATAAAATAATATCTTGAATTAGTAGAAGTAACCAAGCGTCCATGTTACATCCTGCAGAACCATCATAAATAAAATTAGCACCTCTATCATAACCTATACTAATCTTATGTCCATAGTTTAATATTTGAAGAACTAAGGATCCAAGTTCAACCTACCATCGACGATCTTTGTCAAGGAGTCGTGTACACACCGAGTCTCCCGAAACTACTAAATTATAGCCTCTTTATTAACTACCTAGCTCACTTTTCATTGCTAGTCCGCTGAAATTGACCTTCTCAACAGTAAAGCAAATGAATTTCTGATTCGTTTGTTGGTTCATTCCGTATCCATGAACCATTTGTCATTCGTGTCTTGTCAAAGGACAACTAGTCTCACTGAACGTGCCACCTGTGCTACATAACCCAAACCTTTGGATAAGCTGAATTTTTTTAAGACTTTCCCCAACAAAACCTATTTTTTGTCAACAAAAGAAAAATCAACATTTCCATATGTGAGTTCAAGTTAGACAGTTTCACCAAAGGTCTACTGTTGATTCAAATGCTCATTCGCATATGAGGCATTTAAGATCTGCTAGGTCATGTGGTGCTCAAACAACGTACTATTGATGAAGTAGTCACTAGAGATAGTAATGAAAAGGTGAAAGCTTGATGTTGACATCGTATGAGTTTAAGTTGGTTTCAGCATCTGGTTAACGTTTTGCTAATTAGTATTGGATCCAATTTCAATAGTTGGGAGCATTTATCTCTAGCAACCATTGTGGGATGTTTCGAGGGAAGCAAAGGTGGCAATTCCCCCCCCTTCCTCACCCTTAACCTAGCCCACCCTTTTTTTTTTTTTTTTAATATCCTTCACCCGACCCAGTAATTTTAATTTATGACTTAAGATGACCCCACCGACCCAAAGCAGTTTTTACAATTTCAGCCCCGCAACTGGACCGCCTAACACCCGAATAAAGCGCTCTCCCGGACCACCTACACTCGTAAGAACATCATTATCCGGCCGCATCTGATACCTAAAATTGTCCCGTTCGCACTCACCCGAATCCGCCCACAACCGCTTGTGCAAGTCCCTTCTACGGATACATATTCATTGACAACATGACTTTGCAACAAAGACAATTGGAATCTTGTTACCAACATAATCGATAATGCCAATTGGAGACTTATTACACCGTGTCAATAATTTTCAGAAAGTTTGGGACAAAACGAGCTATAAATCAATCCTCACGATCCATATTTTAATGAAATCCCCTATAGATTCACGTGTTGATCAAGTCCTTGGGTGCCTATAGTGATTGTACACAGGCCTGTATTTTCTATTATAGTAACCTCAGGCGTGCCCACTGGATAGGTTGATCCAAGTCCTTTTCATTTATTTATTTTTAAGGGGACGTTGGCATTTTTTCAGGTGGTCATGGGTCTACGGGTCGGGTGACCCAGAGAAAATATGGATCCGCCCTGTCACCAACCTGTAAGGTGACCCAGAGCAAGAACTGACCCGCCCACGACCCAGATCCGTCCACTACGTGCACACACCCGTCGTCCACCCAAGAAGGCATATGTAGACCCAAGCCCAACCCCGATCACCTTATGGGCGAGTTGGGGCAGGTGGGTTCGGTTGTGGGCACCCGATTGCCACTTGTGGAGGGGAGATGAAATTTATAGTTTATTCTCTAAGTATAATTCAACAAACACATGTTTTCGCAATCACGACCAAACGCCTCCATTCCCACAACTGGGCGTCGAATTTCAGTGTTGATGTTGGTTTACCATTTGCGATCAACACATAAAAAGGATTGGGCTTATTACTATAGTTGATGACCCTAACTTGCGAGGTGAGGAGCCTAAAGGCATTTGAGTGTTTGGGACCTGCATTAGGTGGGAGTCAGATTATGGGATCAACAAACCTTGGAAGATGCACTTACCATAAGGTTGAATATGAAGCAGTTTTTAAACTTTGTTGCCATTTGCATGTTGTTGCATGAAAAAAGAGTCAGTCGGGCCGACAAAGTTTGATCAACTCGTGCCTTTCAGTTGGTCGGGATTACCTTTATGATTATGTCTCTATGTACTTCTTGTTATCTGACCCTTTCCACTTCAATCTCAATTTCCTGACAGACAACCATGTTTCAGAGATTCCACATGTCATGAAGTGTAAGTACCCCCCTTTCTATCCATGAACGACCAAAGGTGGTGGGGATGATGTCTTCGTTGAACTATGCGTCGTTGGGGACCGAATGCTGGTAGGGCAGACCCAACCTTTAGAAAGGAGGAAACTGTGGCAGTAGACCAGACTTTTTCTCTCAAAACCTACAACGAATAACAATATGTATAGCAAGCAATCCAACTTTTTTTTTCCAGGGGAAAATTGTCTTTGTACCCTACTATACCCAGTCTCACTGCCCATCTTGTAACTATACCCAAACGCTGTCCAACTTAAGGTAATACCCTACTTGTCTCATGCATCAACTTATATATGGACAAGTTACACAGACTCTTGGCTGGGGAGCGCAAACATTATGCTTATGCCCAGGAACCAGGCAGGCAAATTGGGTGTGCACATGGGTTACCGGTTATCCGATCTAGAGACGTCTTGGCTGAATGTCTCCGCCGGACAACTTGAGCAGAGTTGTCCGGAATCCCGAACAACTCATTTTCTCCATAAAAAAAGCAAAAAAAGCAAAACAAATGGAGAGGGGTTGGGGTGCGTCTTGGTTGGATGTCTCCGCCGGACCCCATAAAACATTCTAGCTCATTTGGAGCCCAAAAAAAAAAAGCAAAACATGGGGAAAGGGGGATTTGGGGAGGCGGGTTGGGGTGCGTGATTGAAATTGACCCCCATAAGATACACCTGTTTGATTGAAATTGTCACATAGTACATCTTTGACGATTTTTATCTTTTTTTTTATGAGCTCAAATGACATAAACATTTTGTGGCATATACCTCATGTGAGGGAAAAATTAATATATATATATATATATATATATATATATATATATATATATATATATATATATATACACACAGGGTAACCGGCGTTCGGGACGGGCCGAACGCCCGAACCCGAACGCCCGAACGTATGGGACCACTTGGGGATGCGTTCGGCCGTTCGGGCCGAACGCGGACCAAGAAAAAAAAAAAAAATTATCAAAAAGATTTGAAAAAACGATATGTTATGGAGAAAAATAAATTAAACAAGATTTGCCTGAGCATTACATCCGAATTCCTTACCAAATTTGAAATAAAAATAAAATATGGAAAACAAAAATTAATAATAAAAATAAATAAAAATAAAAAGAGAATTAAATTTAGTGAGTGCGCGAGCATGTTTTCGACACCACCATCTTTGGCGATTTTTCATTTTTTTTTGGCATAGTTAAATGCCTTGAAAATTTACAGATGTGTACTTCGCATAATACAAAACCCACTAAAAACGTTTCAAAAAATAATAAAATTGTTTAGACCCCGAACTAAAGTGAAAACAAAACGTAAAAAGTGGAAAAATATATGGGCGAGCACGTTTTGACACCGCCATCTGTGGCGATTTTTAATTCTTATTTGGCTTAGCCAAATGACTTGAAACCTTACAGGCATGTACCTCACATCATAGAGAACTCACAAAAACAAATTCGGAAAACAATAATTATTTTTAGGCCCCGAAATAATTTTTGGCGGGGGCCGAACGTCGTCGGGTTCGGACCCCGAACGTCCGTACGTACGGGCTGGTGACCCTTTATATATATATATATATATATTCCAAAGGGTCGGACATACTTGTCTCCGAAGGACGTCTCCCAGCTGTCCGACCGGACAAGTCGAACATTCAGAGGGGGCCCGGACGTTCGCCCTGGTAAGCTAGGTGTGCACATAATATCCTCAGGTATGCACATAATTTTAGCATTCCGATAGTTGGGTATAACTGCAATTTGGCGTACCAACCTTGGCCCACCTTGGTCCTGGGCATGTAAATAATTTACACAAACCATTTCCCGGGTCTAGATACAAGTTGAGCACTGAGACTGGGTATAACGGGTATTCCCATCTTTTAATGAAATGCAAATGTAATTTCCTTTTTTTTTTTGCTTTCAGCGCTAGTCAATGAAAACCTCCCTTCTAGGGTCAAACCTTGCATTCGAGAAGGATTGGGTAGCGGCCGTCCGATTCAACTACGATGCGACATATGTTCTTCACTCATTGTCCCCAACTAAGAGGCATATCCCACTTCTTTTACGACGACCACTTTTAGGGACAATTCGGGAGCCCACTTGTTTCCACGGAAGTTGGAAGCGGCCCTGCTTTGTCATGGATATGGAAATGTTGTCGTGCGTGGCACCGCAAGTGTGGTTCAAGGGGCAGTAGCTCTTTCGAAAATGGAAAGTCGTCGACCTCATACCTTGTCATAAAAAGAAGGCGACCTTTTTTTTTGCATATCCGTTATTTGTCCGTGGTTCACAAAAACCTTGTGTGGTTCACGAAAGTCTTGGCCTCTTCGGCGAGTGGGATTCAAATTTTCTTTCACGGACCATGCGGCTCGACTCCACTAAAAGCGATTCTTTTGGGATCTTTCGAAAAAGAGAAGAGGTGGGATCAGATCCTAAGCTTCTGATCCCATACTACATAGTAAAAACAACTTCTGAACTTTTTATAGGATCCCACCTCTCTTCGGTAGAGTAAGGGGCGTGAATGAGGAATGTGGAAATGATTGTGGGCGTGTCACAGAGTGAGCGAACGTCGCTGCAAGAGATGTCAATTTTTTGGGGGATGGGAGAGCCTCTACCCTGTAACATAACATAAAGGCGTTTTTTTTTTTTTTTTTCATCCATGTTCGGCCTCCAATTGTCAATGGGGCGCTGACAATAAATCCCCACCACGTCCATTAAAGTGTCGCGGTGCACAGACGAGTGAAGTCGGGTTTTTATTTCTCAGAGCATACGAGGGAGTCCGACCTTTTCGCTTCCTTAAAACTTTTTCGAAGGTTGAATAATGTGGGATCAACTCTTAAATTACATCAACTGCAATGGGACCCGACCCCTGAATCAGTGGGTGCAAAGCCGAATGACCTCACTCCACCACTCCTCAAATTTGAGAAAGGCGCAAAAATTGAGAGGCAGATCCCATTTTTTTTACGATGGTCACTTTTAGGGAAAATCTGGGATCTCACTTGTTTCCATGGAAATCGGAGGCTACCCTTCTTTGTCACCGATGTGGAAACACTGTCGTACGTATCACCGCGAGCGCGGTTTAAGGGGCGGTAGTTTTTTCGGTAATGGAAAGATGTTGACCCTGTACCCTACAGCTAAGCAGAAGACAATTTATTTTTATTTTTTTGCATGTCCGCCATTCATCCGTGGTTCGCAAAAACCCCATGCGGTTCATGAAAGTCCCATCCTCTTCGGCGATGTGGGATTCAAATTTTATTTCCTGGATCGTGTGGGCCGACTGTACTAAAAGCGGTTTTTTTAAAGTCTTTCGAAAGATATAAGAGGTGGGTGGGATCAGACCCTGAGTGTTGACCTTACTCGATGGGGGGTGTGGGATGATGAAAATGGAGGTGAAACTAGTACTGACAACATGCTTGGTCTGCCTACTGGCCTAACTCAGTAAGTACACCCATGAACTGTTGAAATGCAAACCTCAGTTCGAACTCCAGTGGAAGAAGACGAGTGATATACTATGGTTCTAAATTACCTAGGGCTAGTCAACTCGGTCTTTGCGCTAGCCTAAACTCCAATGGCCGCCCTAACCTTGCACCCTAAATAACTATCAATATCCCCTTCACCATAAGAGGTAGCTATGCTTGCAGGGGTTCCCTCTGTTTCCTATTGCGTGGGTGCGGGGAACGCATCCATAAGGTAGCCAAAGCAATGAGACTAAGCATGCACGAGCATGCGAGACACGGAGAAAGAGAGAGAGAGAGAGAGAGAGAGAGAGAGAGAGAGAGAGAGAGAGAGAGAGAGAGAGAGAGAGAGAGAGAGAGAGATGATGAATGGCAAAAATGAAATATGGGTCAAATTGCGATCGTGGCCTATTTTGCAACTGAAATGATTTTTTAAATTCAATTTTATATTTTTTCTGGAAATATCACAATAAAATAAACAGGTTCTCAAATTTTCAATTTTTTTTGCGGATTTTTATGAGCGCAAAAAATCGTGGTTGAGTGGCAAGAATGGAAACTGTGTTAGTCTGCGCGACGATTATTTTGTTCTCTTACTGATTTTTTGAAAATTTTCTAATATTTTTTTTTGAAAAGATTACGACAAAATTTATAGATTCTCAAATGCTCGGAGTTTTCTACGAATTCCTCCGAGCAGAAAAATCCCTAAAGTTCCTTCTTGCAAATTGCGTGACTGGACCCACCGGTATGCTCCTCCTTTGACAACTTGCACATGAGACTCTCGAAAACGTCTTCCCTTCTTACTTCTTTTGGGGGTTCGTTTCCACCTGATTACCGCTCGATACTTATTCAAAAACTCTCGGTTATACAAATGCTAGTTGTAAGTAATCCGCAATATCGCCAAGGACCGGTGCCCGAAAAACTTTTGCCCCCTAAGAGCCCAGTTGCATCTTGGTCTCTCGCCGTCGAAAATGCTACACCTTGACACAAACGTTGAAGCTCATTGACTACCGCGAGAGCACCGGGAACGCAACCCTATTGTATGTGTGTGTGTGTGTGTGTGTGTGTGTGTGTGTGTGAGAGAGAGAGAGAGAGAGAGAGAGAGAGAGAGAGAGAGAGAGAGAGAGAGAAAAAA
>BFEA01001089.1:34688-74981 GCA_003427395.1 Chara braunii
CACTCAAGCCAACCATCACTCAGACAGACATGCAGTCCAGCAAGCGTGCACACACAGACTTAGTAGCAGGCGGGAAATTCAGCAAGGCATTCAGTCTATGGGCAAAACTCAGAAATCAGCTGTGTGTTTCGGTCCATGTTTGGACAGGTCATCAGAACTGACTTATTCGTGGTACATGTTCCTTGTCAGGTTAGACAAGAGGGGATCTCTAGTTAGTCTGATCGGCCCCGTTCGTTAAGTCAGTCCTCTCTTTCATTTGTTTTTATTTATTTATTTTATTCTGCTGCGTGAATGTCATTCTCTAAGTCCAAATGAATTGCCGTTCCAGCTAGGAGTTCTACCTTCTGCTCTTTGTGATTTATTTCTTTTTCTTTTATCTGAACTATCTATGTTTAGCATTGAGACGCGTGCGCAGGAAGCAGAAAGAGAGTGAAGGGAGAGAAAAGGTATTCTGTTTGAGAGTGTGAGGAGGGGTTCAGAGGAGCGTTCGTCCAAACATGAGCAAAGAGCAGACCCCTCTTGAGAGATCTACTGACACCCCATGCTCCGACATGACAGACATCTCATCTACCCAATTGCAGGCCATGTTGGACGCAGCGGACGAGAGTGAGGATCCGTTCTGTCAAAAACTTTACGAGGATGCGATACAGAGAGAGAGGGAAGCAAAAGCAAAAGCCAAAACCACAAGTATTGTTGCCCAAGTGGCTCTCCTCGAGGTTCCGGAGTCTAGTGATGCCCGGTTCAAAGAGAAGTTAGTTGCTGTCGTAGCAGCCTTGGTTCAACCGCGGACCTTGGAGGATCTTGAGTCCCGTGTGACAGCTCTAGAGCAGCGGAACCCAGAGCTGCAGGCTGAGATCGTCGGCCTCAAACAGGCACAACTGACTACCTCCGGTCCTCCTAATCCTCGTCCTGCTGCAGTCCCACTCCCTCACCCTAACACAGTCCTCATGCAAAGAGCAAGTGGAACTGTGACGAGCGGAGGAACCGGTGCCAACTCTTCAAGTGGCAGCGCCGGCAGTTCTGCGCTGGTCCCAGTCCCAAATGCAGGAATATCAGCCCAAAACGCCGCAATTCTTACTGGCGTACAATACAGCGGTCCCATAGTGGACAAGAGGGCGACCACGCTGCCGTCCAAGTACGACGGGAAGGGGGATATCACCTCTTGGATCAGCTCCATGCGCTCATACTTCGAGGTACTGCGAAAACCGCAGGAAGATCGAAGTATGATCATGGGCACAAATACTAAGCCCGCCGTACAAAGTTTCATAGAACTCCAAGCTATTAATGCAGGTTATGAAAGAATTGACCTGACTGAGTGGTTGAAAGTAACTCCTGTGCGTACTCTTGAGGACCTCCTCATTGTGCATTATCAAGATAAGCACGCTGCGCTCAAGGCAAGGCTAAAGCTTGAGGCCCTCAAAGGTCAAAATTGGAGGACTTCCATGCAGGCTTTGGAACAACATTTGACTGGACTGTTCACTACTCCAAACCTAGGATTGACTGATGTGTCTTGTATGGATGTAGTGATGGGAGTGGCCCCTGAAGATTATGTCTCCCGGCTAGGACTCAAGGAGCATTCGACTTGGCATGAGCTCTTGACGGATCTAGTCAACCTAGAAGCCAAGGACCTCACCAAGCGTGCGAAGACACCAGTTGCAGGTAAAACTTTGCGACGCAAGCGGTACGGAAGCAGCAACCAGCTTGCCCTGCATGAACATCGGGAGGCTGAGGATCAGTCCTACGCTGATGATCTGTCTCTAGATTATGATCCAGAGTCGGACTCCGATATGGGTTGTTCTACATCAGCCCTTGAGTCTGACATCAATGAAGATGAAAAATGTAATGCCTTTAAAAAGACTGCTTCAAGCAAGGGGCCTAACCGTGGTTCAGGTAGGGGAACCATAACCCACCTTCCTAAGAACACAAAGATTTCTGAGAAACCAGAGCATGCTTCCACCAAGCCTTGGGAAACCCTCCGCATCAGTCAAAAGGAATGGGAAAGAAGATTCAAATTGCATGTGTGCTTGCATTGTCAAAAGCCTTGGCATGCTGTGTAGGATTGTTATGTTTGCAGGGAAATAGGCAAAGGGCATAGAAGATTTATTAGCACTCTTTACAACAAGGGAAGTTGAACAGTCAGTTGCAGGCCCCTCCAAGGAGCCTGAATCTGATCAGCAGTCTGCTCTTGAAGCCCGGACCGATGTTGAAACCAAGTTTGTCGCAGTTCAAGTCCTTTACATTGAGCCTTGGGAGGAGACTAAGGAAACTTTCATTCTCACCTGAAACATTGGTCGCAGCTCAAGCAGTAACACCGTGTTCAAGGAGGAGTGGAGCTCATTTTCTTTAAGTTGCTCATTAACCGTCGATACATACGTGTGTGATTGATAATGGCTCAACGACCAACTTCTTTTCTCCTAATGGGATTCGTAAGGCGGGCCTGGGAGTGAAGAAAGTGGAATTGTTGAACCCTTGTCAGACAGACCCAGGTAGGCAACCAAGAGGTTGTCACTTCAACACGTGCGGTTAAAGGTGTGCGCGTCACCTTTGATAAAGAACGCACAATCACACATGAGCTGAACTTCTATATCTTGGACAAGTGTCCTTTCGACGCGGTTATTGGCTTGGGCAGGCTAAAGGCTCATTGTCTAAGGACCACGTGGCCGGATACTCAGTTTGTGGTGCGTGATGCAAAGGGGAACGAGCGTATTGTTCTGTTGGACGAGAGGTGCGAGTCCCCAGTGACTCTTTTGAGTGCAAACAAATTCTGCAAATCAGTGTGCAGGCGTAAGGAAGCTGAGCATGTGCATGTAGCCCTTGTAAATTCCCTCCATGTGCCTTCTACTTTTGCTGCATTTTCTACCTCGGAAAATAATTATACTTCTACTACATCTACTTTTGTTCCATCTACTTCTACTGTAAGAAATAAGTCTACTTCTGATCCAACTACCTCGAATTTGGTTGTTATTGTTGTAAATTCTCAATCTGATTTTCTCTCTCCTAATAAGGATGATCCTCCGCCGGAAGTCCCAACAAACATTCGTCGTCTATTGGATCGATTTCCGGAAGTTATGGCCGAACCTCGTGGAGTTCCCAAGCGTTCGGTCAAACATAAGATCGAGATAATAGAAGGGAGTGTTCCTCCAAAAGGTTGCATCTACCGTATGGGGCAAGGCCAGTTGGAGGAGTTGAGGAGACAAATTGACGACATGATTGACCGTAGATGGATTAGCCTTACTGAGTCTGAGTTTGGTGCACTTGTCTTATTTGTGCCAAAGGAAGGAGACAAACTTTGAGTGTGTATCGACTATCGTAGCCTAAATCGTATCACCAGAAAAAACGCTTGTCCCTTGCCTCGCATAGATGATTTGCTAGATGTTGTAGGTGGGTGCAAGGTCTTCTCCAAGATTCACCTCAAGTTTGGCTACCACCATATTGAAGCTGATCCGAACGACCAGCACAAAACTGCATTCCAAACACGTGATGGGATGTACGAATTCATCGTTATGCCCGTCTGTCTCACGAATACACTAGTCACATTTCAGTGCCTCATGGACAAGTTTCTCCGCCATCAGCTCAACATGTTTGTTGTTGTTTACCTTGACGACATCCCGATTTTTAGCAAGTCCATGGAAGAGCACGCCAAGCATCTTGAGGAAGTCTTGCAGGTCATGAAGGAGGCACAATTGCACCTCAACTTAGAGAAATATGAGTTTGGAAGGGAAAGTGTCATCTATCTCGGACACCAGTTGTCTACAAACGGCCTTGAGCCAGAGGCAACCAAGGTTGAGGTCATACGAAAGTGGCCTCAACCGGTGAACGTATGCGAACTGCGTTCCTTTCTTGGTTTGACTTCGTACTACTAGAAGTTTGTCCTATTTTTTTTGTCATTGCTCACCCACCCTCAAGACTACCAAGCAAAAATGTCACTTATGTGTGGTGTGAGAAATGCGAGACTGCGTTTCAAGCCTTGAAAGAGGCTTTGGTAAGTTATTTTGTGCTCCGTATTGCGGATCCCAACCTCACGTTTGTGGTCATTGCGGACGCGAGCCAATTTAGGATTGGCTGCAGTGCTGCAACAAGATGATGGCGATGATCTGAGTCCGCTCGAGTATTACAGCAAACGCATGCCCGACCACAAGGTAGCTACCTCCACATATATGCGTGAGCTTTATGCCTTGCGTGAGGCACTCACACATTGGAAGCACTACCTCTTGGGTCATCACTTCAAGGTTTACTCAAATTATCAGACATTGCAGTGGATTAAAACGCAAATTGATCTCTCTCCGATGTTGGCCCGCTGGCTGCATGACATTAATGTTTACAATTTTGAACTGAAACACACGAAAGGTTGTTATGATCGTGTTGTTGATGCTTTGTCACGTCATCCTGAGTTTTCGACTTGCCTTGTGAGCTCATATGACCCCCGAAGGAAACTGAAGAAGGATCTGGTCGAACACACTGCCAAGAATCCGGACCTTAGTCCAATCCTTGAGCAGATCAAGGCTCACCCTAGCAGTCAACCTGATTTTCATGAATGCGAGGGTCTTGTATTCCAACGGTATGGGAAGTTTGATCGTTTGTGTGTACCCAACCATGCGCCTTTCCGGACTCATTTCTTGGATTTGGCACATGGTCGGAGTGGACACTTCGGGACTTATGGAAGTCTTTTGCAGCAGTTTGATTGGTCGGGAATGAAGGGATTTGCAAAGAAGTTTATTGTTGAATGTCAAGTCAATCAGAGAATCAAGGTTCATAGGCATAAGCCTTATGACCTGCTGAAACCCCTCCCTATTCCTGATGGACCCGGTGAGTCGGTTTCCATCGATTTCACAGATATGGGAAAGGTGACTGAGGGAGGGAATTCACAAGTCATGGTCATCATGGATAATTTCTCCAAATTTCTGAATTTGATTCCTTTACCTCCGCATGCCTCAACTGAGCTTGTGATCGAAGAATTCCATCAGCAGTACATTCTGTAGTATGGCCACCTAAAAACTATTGTGAGTGATCGGGACACCAGGTTCATTAGTAAAGATTGGAAGAATTTCACCTCTCAAATTTATGACATCAAACTCAACATGACTTCTGGTCGACGTCCGAAAGCCAATGGGTTGGCCGAGGAAATCAACCAGACCGTCATTCAACTACTTTGTGTGTTAATTGTTCCCGATTACAACATGTGGGACAAGGAGTTACACAAAGTGAAGGGGTTGTACAACAACTCCATTCACTCATCGACTGTCATAACACCGAATCAGTTGCAATACGGTTGGTAGCTGCTCAATCCTCTCTCCTATCTGTTCCCTGATCGGTCACGTGGACAGGCGCCCGACATGCCTGGCTACAATGCCAAGTATGCATGTTTGCTCAAAGTTGCTATCACAACAATGAACAAGCGTCAACATGCCATGATCAAACATGCTAACAAGTCGCGCAAAGAAGGGAACTTCAAAGTAGGAAGTTATGTCTGGGTCAAAATGTCTGAATTTTCTGACGAAGAGGGCGTATCACAGAAGCTTCTTCCACTCTATTATGGCCCTTGGCAAGTTCTAAAGGTGGTAGGGGATGATTTTGGTCCTTCGTATGCAATTAACGTACCTCCTCATCCACGCGTGTATCCAGTCTTTCACGCGTCCAAATCGTTTTCACACATCAATGATGAGACTTGACTTTTCCCTTCCGAGATCCTATGATACCTTGTGCTATCAACGGTGGCCACGAAATAGACAGAATTGTTTCCCATGAAGGAAGAGGGAGGAACAAACAGTACAAAGTTCACTTCCTTTATCACCTGTTGAACAAGTTCTAGTGGATCTACCAAAAAGAACTGCTAAAGAATGCTCCCCGTGTTGTTAACGCTTATGAACGACATATCGTCGATGGACAGACTGCTAAGATCTCCGCAACACTCACTCCTCACAGTTACACTAAAACTCTCTTTCTGATCTACGCCTACGATGCATTTTGTGTCGACTCTTAATGAGTTACTCGCTGGAAAGGACTTCGCTCTTGAGAGGGTGGTATTGTAATGACCCGCCAAAACACAGACTGAGAACATTGCTGATTTTTGGGATTTGCCACTAAAATGAATGGCTTGCTGAGATTCCCGCATTCTGCTGTGATTTCTAAGTTTGTGTGTGTATGTGTGTGTGCGTGCCTGTCTGAGTGCTTATCGGCCTGAGTGTGTGTGTGACCCGCAAGGGTACCTGTTGGTCGAAAGACCCCGCAAGGCCGGTACTTACCTGTGGTCGTGACTTTGAGGGTTGCGGCATGGAAAACACTCAAGTAGCGGGGGTAGGCCCGCGACACTTAGAGCAGCGGGTAGGCCGGTACCACTCAAGTAGTTGGCATTTTTAGAGGCCCAGGAGTGGTAGGTTAGAGGTAGGCCAGAACCAGTCCAAGTAGCCTGAGTCTAGGGCCTGTCCGAACGATATCAGAGCCTACAATGATGTTTCCCTCCGAAAGGGAGGAGGTACCGGTTGCTGGGAGGCCGCTCGGTCTAGGAAGTCACCACCCAAGTGGCCAGCCGGCCGCTATATCTTCAGGAGGAGCAAGCAGCTCCTCATTTGCGGTGTGCAAAGATTGGCAACATACTGCTGGAGGCAAGTACTGGTCTTGGGAGCGCTGCTGGGAGGAGGAGGAAGAAGGGGCGGAGGAGAAGAGTGGCGAGGTACCTACCTGGCTATGGTGGACACCATCTTCACCACCTTGTTGGGCGCTGCATCTGGAAGGCCCCAGTTGGGGTAGTGCCACACCAAGGAAGCTTGAGGCAGAGTCAGGCATGGCGACTTAATGAGCAGCGGCATAGCTGCTTTGTGTTGTCCTTTGGACAGGAGTGCAGCGACATAGCTGCTTTGCATTGTCCTTTGCACAGGAGGGCAGAGCCCTTAGTAGTCCTCCATAGCCTAGGCATATGAGAGGAGGAAGAACTGGTAAGCCATAGCTATGGTGGACCTGTTGTTGTGTCAGCAGTAAGAAGGAACTTCGGATATTGATTCTGGTTCATCCACTCATTGTTATTATTATTATTGGAAGAAGAATAAGATTGGCAAAGTGAAGGAGGAGGAGGAAGGTGGAGAGAGAAGGGGGATTTGTCATTGGTCTTGTTGGCATACATCTTCTTCTTCTTCTTCTTCTTCTTCTTCTTCTTCTTTCTCTCTTCTTTGGTCTCTATCTCTTCGCAAGTGCTTTCATTTCTTTCGCAATTGGGTGGCATTGTCATTCATTGTGAATTTGCCTTTTGGGAATGACCAGGATTGTAACAAAGCAATGAATAGTGCCAACGGTGGTGGTGTCAGGCCGGGTGTCATAATGTAGCGGACCTTTGGTTGGCCTGTGAGACCAGCCCCTTGGCCTGTTCTCATAGGCCTGTGTTTTATTCGGGGCAGTCCAGTCCAGGCCGGCACCTCTGTCGGTACCAGCCAGTCCAGTCCAGTCCCGTCAGTCCGCTGGGGTATACCCCAGCCATTGTCTGTTTTCGAGATCATTCTACACTCGCACAGTTTTGGGAGTACGTGCGCTGGAGTCTTGCGTGGGAGCTGCGCTGTGCTGTCTCGCTCCTCCCTCATCCTCCATCTCCATCATCATCCCTAACGGAGCACCACACCTGGTGGGTCCGCTACATTGGTATCGGAGCGTGAACGGTCCCCGCTCCCATCCACCACACCGCACATACGGGAAAACAGCAAATCCCGACAACGGGATTTTTCGCTGTTTTCCGGCTGTTTTTTTTCGGAAAAACGAGGAAAAAAAAAAGGGCGAAGCAGCAGGTCGACACATGGCGAAAAAGAGGACTGCATCACGACGCGTGCGTGCCAAGGCCGGCCGCCGCACACGCACACGCCACGTGCCCACGCTGCCCCGCCCCGCCCCCGGATTTATCTATTTTCAAGATCCGGGATGCAGCTGCTGCTGCTGGGGTTTGAACCCAGGCAGCTGCTGGGCTTGCGCGTGCGCATACTATTGCCATAACACACTCACCACAGTGTGTCCATGGCCTTGTAGCACGGCACACTCGTGTTGAAGAGGTGCCGTGCTGGCTATTTACACCCCTCCCCCCCCGGCAGCGAGCAGCGGCCAGCAGGGCAGCAACGGCGAGGCTGCTATTTACCCCCCCCCCCCCGGTGGCTGCTGCTGCCTGTGCACGTGGCCACCTGTAATGCCACGTGGCAGCTTACTGTGGACATGAAGACCCCCTGTTTCAGGGGCTGCTCGACAGTGGTGAGGGTCTGCTCACCCAGCAGACCCTAGATCTGTAGATCTGCAGAACTGTTGCTAGAGGTTGATCAAGATCTCAGCCCCATCTCTCCTCCAGTTGGCCTGCTGCAGCGAAGGCCAAGACCCTCCTGGTCTTGGTGTACCTTGTGCCCTTGGAGACACCAAGGGCCAGGTATCTCTTCTCTCTCTCCCCTCCCTCTACTAACCCACTCTCCCTACCTCTCCTCTCTCCTCTTACTCACCCCTTCTCTTTCCCCCACCTTCTACTGCCTCTTTTCTCTCCTCCTCTTACCTTCCCCGCCCCACCTTTCTCCCACCACCCATTCTTTTACTCTCCTTTCTTTATTTTTTTTCTTTTCTTTCCTCCTTCTTTTGTCCTTGCTTCTTGATCCCTCTCCACCTTTCTCCAACCCTCCTCTCCCCCAACTACCACCACATCATCCCCCCACCTTCCACTTCCATCTTTTTCTCTCCCCCACCTATTTCTCTCTTTTCTCCTTCACTTTCTCATTCCTCTTCCCCCCTACTTCGAATTTTTTCTCTTTTTCTTCTTTCTATCTTTCTCTAGATTTATCTTTTCTCTTTTTTCCAAAAAATCGAATTATTTTCTCCCCCACCTTCTTTTCTCATTTTCTGATTTATTTCATTTATTTTTTTATTTATTCTGAAAATTCGATTTTCTTTACGGCAACCCTAAATCTGATTACGTGTTAGTTTTCTTGCTTTCGGCACACGTTTTGACCCCGTGGGGGTAACAAAGTGCTGCCGAAATTTTCTGATTTTCCCTTACTTAGTTTTTTTCGGCACACTTCGACCCCATGGGGATAACGAAATGCTGCCAAAACTTTTGAAATCAGATACTCCATTTCTCTCCACCTCCTCATCCACTTATTTACTTACTTATTTATTTATTTATTTATTTATTTATTTATTTATTATTCCTTTATTTATTTTTTAAAATTTTTATTTGCGGCAGTTTGAAACCTAGTGTGTTTATCTCAGTCTCTCCTTTCCCCTTGGCACATTCTTGACCCCATGGCGAGTAGGGAAATGCTGCCGAAAATTTCAAAAAAATAAATATTATTTTTTCTTTTCACATTTTGTTCACTTCTTCCCCTTATTATTTTTATTATTTATTTATTTTCTTATTTACTTATATTTTCTTTCGAAATCTCGTTGTTTATTTATTTTTCTCCCGCCTTCCCCCCCCTATGCTTGCTATTTTATTTTTTCTTGATTAGGTCGCCGATACCCTACCCTAACCACTTAAACTTCGGTTAGGGTTTTCCTAGGGGTTTTCTAGGGTTTAAGGTTCTTCAAACGCCCGTACTTCCCCCTCCCTATTCGGGCACCTTGGACCCGAACCACCCCTCCCCCTTTGACGGCACCCGCGCCAGCCTTGCTAGCGTCGTCCGCCATTTTCTACCGCGGACCTCCCCCTACGCCCTCCGCTCACGCGGACCTCTCCTGGCCCCCTCCAGTCCGGTCTGTCACTTCCCCATGACCGACGGTGTGTCACACGCCGCCGACGCGACGACGACCACTGCACAGGGCTCCACACCCATGCCGACGGACCAGGGCCACCAGCCCCAGGGGGACCTGCGCACCCTCCTCACCTCCCTCCTCGCGCCTATCCAGGCGCAACTCGCGACCCTCACGCCCTTACAGGCGCAGGTGGCGACCCTTGCCGCCGATATGGAGCAACTCCAGGACGCTGCCTGCCCTTCATTTCCTGACTCCCAGTTCAGGTCCCCCGTCCTTCGACATGATGGCCACGACGGAGCTTCCTCCTCCGCTGCCTCCGACCCGGTCATCTTGGTGACTGTCCACACCACTAGCACGACGACCATCACGAGCCAGACCCTCCCTCAGTCTACGGGCGCACCTGCCCAGATTCCGGTCACTACGGCCACGGTACCACAACCCGATACCATGGTCACTGCTTTTCCGGGTGCCCCGCTCCTCCCTTCCCTTCGCACGACCGCAGCGCCACCTGGCTCTCCCCCTTCTGGGATGCCCCGCGTCGCTTGTGCGTCCACTTCCTCCACTCTTCCTCCTGCCACTCCTCGCTCGATCCATGTCCAACGTCTCGAGGAAGAGTTTGCCCAGATCCGGGCCGACCTCGCCCTCTTACGCCTTCAGCCACCCCCACCCTCACAAGTGGCCGCGCCTTCGGGCGCACCCCCAACCTCCTCTACCCTTCCTCTCATGCAGGCTCGCTTCCCGCGCCCTGCACCCTATCCAGCCCCATCCTACCTTCTTCCTACTCCCGCGGTTGCTGCGACCTCTTCTACTGCAGCTCCCTCGCACCCTTCCGCAGTTGCCCCCGCCGCTCCCCCATGAGGCCCGGGCGCACAGTTAGTTGCGCCCCTCTCTCTAGGACCTGCGCCGACTTACTCAGCCGTAGCATAGGCCTCTGCTCCTCGATCCCCTCGCCGCCAAAACGGTGGCGCACCACTCATCCGCTTGTCGGACATTGCCCTGTATGACGGTACAGGCATACGCGTGTCTCAGTGGCTGCAGTCTGCCACCCGCACGCTCCAGCTCATGGGCGCCATACCCGACACGTGGGTGGGTCACCTCTCCACGCGCCTGCGTGGCGGTCCTTTCAACGCCTGGGAGGATTTCTACGCTTACTCCCTTCGTGAGGGTCGGACTCCGACCTTCATGGATTTCTAGGTGTTCCTCGAGGATCGCTTCGGAGCCCGATACGACGTGACTTACGCCTCCGAGCGTGTCGTCACTACACGCTGGTCCGACTCTGGTGGCGCTGCCGCTCTGGATGGCCACATCCAGGTCTTTCAGGACGCCTGCCTCATTTGTGACGTGGCGTTCCTCCCGGAGGCTGCCCTTATCGATCGTTTCTTGGCCAGCCTCCCGCTCGAGTACCGCTCCGAGTTATGGAGGTACGAGTTCACATCGGCCCCGCAGGCTTACGAGGCCGCCAGGGACCATCAGCGGATGCGGGCCCGTCTTCACCCCGCCTCCTCCTCCCAGCCCCAGCGTACTGGTTACGCCTCCTCCTCCTCTCATGACACTTCCCAGCGCCATTCCCCTTTCCACGGTCGCCCCTGCCGTTCCGCGGAGCAGGGCCGCCACTTCTCGCGCCGCTTCAGCGCACTCGAGTATGGTGAGCAGGACGCTGGTGCCCCGCTGTCGCCAGAGGGTGACCATAGCGACGACCTCGACCTCGGCGAGGCCGTCCACCACCACCTGGAGGACTCTACTCTCCCTATGGCTGAGCGCCTCCAGCTCATCCTCTCCACCCTTTCCTGGGCACGTAGCCACCCTGGTCAAGCTAGCGCGTCGCCCCCCAAGGTCCCTCAGCAGGACCTCCCTCAGGGCTTTGTCCCTCCTCGCGGTGTCCTTTCCACTGAGGAGTGTGCGACTATTTTGGGCCAGCGTGGGTGTTTACGATGCCATCAGGACGGTCATAGCTCCTCGCGGTACCCTTACATCACCGCCCTTGACCGCCACTACGCTGACCTTTCCCGCCAGCGTCGTGCTCAGTCCCCCCCCGGCGCCTCGCATCCCCGCGGTGCCTCCTAGCCACGATGTAACGTACACTTGCACCCTCCTCAGTAGTCGGCTTCCCGACATCCCCGTCGCGGTTTGCCCCTCTCGCTACTGGAGTTGAGGTCTCGCAGGATCCGACAGAGTGTACTCACCCATTTGTCGTAATACTGTCTGCGCTTGCGCAGACCACCGTCTCCCCTCCTACCCCACCGCGACTACCGACGCGTCGAGCCATTCGCTCAGCCAGTTGCAACGAGCAAGTTGCGACTCACGAGGATGTTGTGTTCTCTCTTCTGGACTTGAGCATGCTCCAGGCTCGTCAGGAGCGACTCAGCCTCCATATCGCCGCTCTGCGTCGCCTTCGCACCATCCTCTCTGACCCTGATCGCACCCTCCTGATCATCCCAGTACAACTTGGGATCTCCACGAGGGTGTACTCAGCGTTGTGGGATTCCGGTTCTCAGGGCGAATTCATTCATCCACGTGTGGTGAAAGAAGCCCGCTTACCCACGATAGGGTCTCCGACTCCCATCTCCGTTACCCTAGGGGATGAAAAGACCCAGCGCTTCTTCGATCAGACGGTCACCGACCTCCCCTTCTTCCTCACTCTCGAGCCGACTGATCGTCCCCCAGCGTCTCGTCGCCACCGCTCCTCTGCACATTTCAATGTGATGGAGACGGGGTACGACTTCATTCTCAGCACTCTGTGGTCTCGTCGGTACCGCAACACTGAGGCCGATTGGGCGATCAACACTCTCGTTCTCAAAACGAAGTGTGGACGGACGTATCGCGTACCTTTCATAGGTACCACTATGACACCACGCCCCGATCCTCCTCCCCCGGAACCTTACGTGCCCACACCATCTCCTTTTATCACTGTCACCTCGCCTTGACAGTTCGCCCACTTCATCCGACAGGACGACGTCACCTTCTTTATGGTGAACGTAACGGATCTCTTACACTATGATCCACCTGTCCCGACGTCGAGCTCATCCCTCTGGAGCCAGATCCTCCTTCTATCTCCATGGCTCCCATCTCTACTTCCGTCCCTCCGCCGTCCGTCGAGTCCACCCCGCCATCGCGCACTGATGTTGACGCTGAGGAACTCGCACGATATACGACTAACTTGGAGCCCGCAGTTCGTGACCTCATTCGAGAGTACCACGACGTTTTCCCATCGTCGTTCTCGTACGCTTACATCCCACCGATGCTGACGTCGAGCACTCCATCCAGCTTGTGCCTGACTATCGTGTTCACCACTAGGCACCCTACAGACTCTCGATCCCCGAGGCCACCGAACTCAAGCGTCAGCTTGAGGAGCTCCTGAGACAAGGTTTCATTAAACCCAGCAACTCCCCGCGGGGTGCACCCGTCCTCTTTGCTCGCAAAGCGGATGAAACTCTCCGTCTCTGCATCGACTATTGCAGCCTCAACTGCTACACGGTTAAGAACAGCTACCCCATGCCTCGCTCCGACGAGCTGTTCGACCGCTAAGCAGACAACTGCTTCTTTGCGAAGATTGATCTTCGTAGTGGTTACCATCAGATCCACGTTGCTGCAGCCGACCAGCCGAAGACTGCGTTCCGATGGCGCTTCGACCACTACGAGTTTCGGTGATGCCATTCGGCCTCACCAACGCACCCGCTACCTTCCAGAGGGCGATGAACGATGTCTTCAGAGACATCCTGGAGCAGTACGTTCTCGTCTACCTTGACGATATCCTGGTCTACAGTCGTACATTTGAGGAACACCTCAGACACCTCCGGGACGTTCTTGACCGCTTGCGCCGACATGGCTTCTATGCCAAGCTGAGCAAGTGCCGCTTTGCCCAACACAAAGTGGATTTCTTAGGACACTACGTGTCTGACTAGGGTCTCCACATGGACGACGTGAAGATCACTGCTATCGCGGAGTGGCCCGTTCCCACATCCGCCAAGCAGCTTCGCAGCTGACTTACCTTCCCACGTCTTTGACTTCTCAGTACTCCATTCACTCCAGTTTTGCTACTTCAGCTCGTCGACGTTGCGGCTCTGCCTAGAAACCACTTCAGACGTCATCACTCTCTTACCACTTTACCCTGTACAGTACCTTTGTTGTGTCGCATGATGGTCTCCCTTTAACCGGGTTCCTCTGAGTTGGGCTCTCCCTTGGTATACGCATAGGCATCGGGACCATAGCGTTGCCCTGGCTTCCCAGCTTACGGATCTAGCTCCGACTTCCCTCACTTTAGGAATCATTTGCATGATTTCCTTACCCATCACATTTTCTACCCTCTGCCGGCCCTCACGCCCCAGTTAGGCAGCCCTGCATGCTTCATCTAGGTGCGCCCGGTATACCAGGCTCCCTTATTCCCTTGCATGGTCGACCCTCTATAGCGGTCACCCCTTAGTCGAGCATTATCCGCCCTGATGGTCTATCTGTTAGGGTTATTGGTTCTGTTCGCTCCCAGTTCCCTACCCTCATTGAGCCTGATGACATGTGTTCCCCCCTCTCACTATGTGTGGATGCCCTTAGGAGTTTTCGACCCCTAGGCTGCATTCTCCACCCTCAGAGACCATCCCACCCTTTGGTTTGTGACAAACTTCTCCTGTGATATATGGTTGACTTGTTGCTTTGTTGCTCTTAGACTGAGGCTACTGCCTCTAACGTTTCTAGGATTTAGTTGTCCTTCTTTTGTTGTTCTTAGGACTTATACACTAGTTAGTTGTTCCCAGACAGAGGCTACTGCCTCCAACATTCTAGGATCTAGTTGTCACTACTTTCTACTTTCCTAGGACATGTATGCTAGTTAGTTGCTTCTGCTTTCCTAAGACAAGTATGCTAGTTAGTTGCTTCTGCTTTTACTTAGGCTGTTAGCTGTGACGTTGCTGTTTTGTGACATTTTATATCCTAGGTTGCATCTCATGGACTCAGCATGGAGCTCGCTCCGCATCCTAGACTACTCAGGTTTTCTTTTTCTTTGGTAGAGTTCCGCTTCTTGGCGGAAGCGTGCTTGTATCTAGGCGATCCATCACAGGTCGAGGATCGTGTAGCGGAACTCTGGTTGGCCTGTGAGACCATCCCCTTGGCCTGTTCTCACAGGCCTGTGTTTTATTCGGGGCATTCCAGTCCACGCCGGTACCTTTGTCGGTACCAGCCAGTCCAGTCTATTCTCGTCAGTCCGCTGGGGTATACCCCAACCATTGTCTGTTTTCGAGACCATTCTACACTGGCACAATTTGGAGTATGTGCGTTGGAGTCTTGCGTAGGAGCTGCGTTGTGCTATCTCGCTCCTCCCTCATCCTCCATCTCCATCATCATTCCAGGCGGAGCACCGCACCCGGTGGGTCCGCTACACTCCCCCTTTCCTACCCATCCCCATGCTTCTGGATCTAATCTAAGATTCTGTTACGCTCTACCTCCTCCTATTGTCATGGGTGTCTGTTTTTTATCATCTCTCCTGACGACTCTACATTCTATCGGTCCACTGAGGCCATACCTCTCGACCGTCCCAAAGGACACAAGTCTTGCGGTTTCTTGACTTTCTTTCTCAAAGACTTTTAGTACATACTTTCCCTCCACCATTTTATCAAATTTCTCTAGTATATACAAGCGGTGATTCTCTGGATCTTCTGCGTGGAGCCATGTCCCGCACAAGCAGTTAACAGGTAGCTGAAAATTCAGGAAAGAAAATTCTGAAGTGAGAATTTTTGGCAGTCTGAAAATCCCGAATGGTTATGAAGTGGTGAAAGGTCCGAAGACCCTGAGAACCACCTGTTTAGGTAGGCTGCATCCTGAAGTGGTGAAGTGAGAGTTTTTGGCAGTCTGAAAATCCTGAATGGTTCTGAAGTGGTGAAAGGTCCGAAGACCCTGAAAACCACGTGTTTAGGCAGGCTGCATCCTGAAGTGGTGAAAGGTCCGAAGTCCCTAAAACCCACTTGTTTAGGCAGGTTGCATCCTGAAGTGGTGAAGGGTGTCTTGAAGTGGTGATGAAAAATACGACTATTGTTAACCTTCTCTCATGTCCCTGACAAATTTACTCCATTTGGACCTGGGAGAAGCTTCCCGTCTTGTGGCAGTGTCTCTCTGATGCGTTCGGTTCTCTGTTCCTGATCGGGCAATTGCCCCAGTTTTGCCTTCAGATCCGTTGTGCTTCTCCATTGGTTGGTGTCCTCATTCCAGATATCTCGCACGATTGACACTCATCTCTGCACCCATTTGTACCCAAAGTTCCCTCATCCTTTCCTTGTTGTGAGGTTGGATCCTTCTGGACCCTTTATGCTCGGGTTGTCGAAGAGATGTTGCTTTAGGATGTGTTGTTTAGAGTTCGGCGGGATTATGAGATTGGACTTTAGTGATCTCCATGCCTGGAAGATTTATTTCCACAGTCTGGATTTGATTCGTTTTCTTGTGAAGGCCTCCATCATGAGCGCCCTCCAAACATCTTCATTGCAGTTTAACGCCCATTCTCTCTTGAGAATGCTCTTTCCAAGTAGAACTCAGTCCTCGTCTTGTTCCGCTTCTATTGCTCTGAGGATCCACTGACATAGGAGTATCTGGTTCTGGGTCTGCGGGTCCGTAAGGCTAAGTCCTCCTTTTCTCGATCGGCAGAGGATCTCCCAAGCCACTTTTGCAATACATCCTCCTCTTGCTTTTGCATAGGGTTCCCATAGGAAAACTCTTGCATTCGTTTGATCTTTTCCAGTGCCTCGGTAGGGATATTCCTCACTTTAGCCACGAACCAAAAGAGTGCGAAAGCGGATACATTTATAACTAATGCTCTACCGATTAGCGATAGATGTCGAGTTTCTCCTCATTCATTGACCTTATTCTTTACTCTCTCTTGTAGGATCAGACCTCGTGTTGAAGTGCAGTCCTCCAACGAGACCATTACACCTAAGAAACGTTGTGCCTTGCCCTCAAATACTCTTTTCATTTCTCAGTTCACTTGCAATTGTTGTGGGGCTGGGATAAAGTATGTTTACTTTTCCCACTTCATTGCGGCTTCAAAATACTCTGCATAAATAGCCAGGCATCTTTTGAGTGCTTCCAGGGAATCCCTCTTGTTCGTTGATACCGCAAATAAGTCATCTGCGAGTGCTTTGACACGACATTCCTTTTCTGCGGATATCTACAATCCCCTTATTCACGTGTTCCTTCTGATGCTATTGACCAAAACCTCGATCTGGATGACAAACAACAACGGGGATATAGGGCAGCCCTGACGAAGGGATCTCGAAAGTGAAAACTTTTTAGAGCACTTACCAATTACTATGACTGCGGTGGAGTAAGAGTACAAGACTTTGACCCATCTACAAAAGCAGCTTCCAAATCCCATTTGTTTTAGCGCAGTCATAAAGAATGCCCAATTTACTCTATCGTAAGTTTTTTCAAGATAAAGTAACAGCATTGCTACTTCTCTATCCTCACTTCCATCTCCTCCAGAACTTGAATAGCAGTTATAATATTCTCAAAAATAGACCTTCCTTTTACAAAGGCCCCTTGTTCCTTGCCTACTAGTCCAGGGACAGCAACCGCTAGCCTGGTGGCAAGAGTCTTTGCCACAATCTTGTAACTGACATTCAGAAGAGATATAGGACACGAATTTTTGACTTGGGACTTATCGTCCTTTTTAAACATCCGAGTTATGATACCTCTTGTCATTGACGCCCCTATCTTACTGCCTAACAGGATTTCGTTGTACACCTTTGCTAAATCTGCTTCCAAAATCTCCCAACAAACTTCGTAAAATTTCACCGAGAGGCCATCATCTCTCGGGGTTTTTCCTTTAGCGAACATTTTTACAGTTTGTTGCAGCTCTTCGGACGTAATTGATCTATCCAACTATTGTCTGTGGTGAGGCGGTAGAATTGCTTGCAGGTTAGACCAAAGATCGCTGGTGGACGTATCAGTGTCCATTGTCTCGCCATCTCTCCCGGGCGTTAAAATGATTTGGAAATAAGTCATTGTGTATTCGCGCATCTCGTCCAGTGAGGTTGCACGTGGCACGTCTAGGAGAAATTGGTGTTGAAGCTCCGACATTATGACTTGCTTCCTCTTCGGAAGTAGTCTTTGGAACGCCTATTTGGAGATCCTGTCTGAGGTTATAATCCCTTTCACTTCCAGGATCTGCCTCCACTGCTTTTCTTTGATCACCTGATATTGCTCTCATTCTTTCAGCCTTACGGTCCTCTCCTCTGCCCAAACCATCTCTGAGATTGGGTGTCCATGCATGTTGCCTTCTGCCTCCTCTACTCTCTTGCATAGTGTGCTCTCCTCCCTGTTCTTTGATAGGCTGCAATCTTAGAGAAAATGTCGAATTTCCGTGCGATAATTCTTAGTCCAACTTCCATCCATTCGGCGGTTGAGACAAAGTATTCCCGGACGCTTCTCCAAGAAGCCCAAAATTCCTCCACCCATCTTTTTCATCCCTCATCCTCCAGGTTTAGGACGTTTAGTCTGAACGAGCATGAACCACGTTCCACTTTTTGGCCCATTACTATATCTAGAATTACTAACTTGTGATCTGATAGGTGGGCCGTTTGTTCCTCCACTTTCACCGCCAGTCTACTCGCCTCTTCTGAGATTAAAAAAAAATATAATCGTCCTTTTGTGAACGGGGCACTGACTCGATTTCCGGACCAAGTGTAGCCTTCCCTTACCGGATTTCTATCCCTGTAAATGTCTTTGAGTCCCCAAGCCTCCTTCCACCTAATAAGGTGGTTCATATCCCTCTTCACCCCATTATCCCTGTCAGAATCAATTTCTGGAGCACTGACTTGATTCCAGTCACCCTCGATGATTGGCTTGCCAGCCTTCGGCAAGACTAATGGAAGTGTTTCATAGAAGGCTAGCCTTTCCTGTGAATCGTTAGGTGTGTAAATACAGGCGACGGTCTAGTCTTCTTCTCCTATTCCTAGTTTGATCCAACACCATCTCCCCCACAGGTCGGAGTCAAAGTCAATCAGTTGTGTATCTATTATGTTATGAACTAGAATAGCGACACCCCCCTTGCTTCCTCGTGTAGGCGACCAAAGTTGAGGTCCACTCCGCCAATCCATAAGTTCCGTGAGCTTACATTCTGAAAGCTTCGTTTTCAAGATGATCAGGATATCTGCCCTTTTTTCATGCACCCATGACTTAACTCTAGCGCCCTTACATCTACCTGACGTGTCCCTTAATCCTTGCACGTTCCACGAAACGAGACGACACTTACTCATCTAAATGATTGACGAGGCTAACGCAGGTGCATGTTGGTTGCCTCCCTCCCTTTCCGTTTGTAGGAGTCTGGTTTCTTCCCAGTTACCGTGCAGAGCATCGGCGAAATGCTGAGAGGTAAGATTGCGTCTTGCTGGCAGATATCTGTCCAGATCCGCCAAGAAAGATGCTAAAACCCCGGGCTCCACCATTATCTGGGAAAAAACAGCATGCTCGTTGGTAACAAAACAGTCGAGGCGAACGCATTCCAAACCGACATTATTTAGTCAAATCCAGCATTCTGGAGGGATTCTTGCGTCGATCAATGGTGTCTAGTACTTAAGACATCTTCCTCCCGACAGTTTTGTACGCAGTTTAGCCATCATTTCTTCTGGAAAGATCCGAAATTGAAAATGATCATTGTACATTCTTCTTGTTTGCGACACTATAATCTCTGGAGTGGCCAGAGCTTGAATCGGCACCGCTGGTAGGATCATTGATCCATCTTGCACCTTGAAGTCAATTACGCATATAAAGGGGAGCAGGAAGGTTTTCTCTTTGTCTCTCTCCCTCCTTTCCAGTGTGGCTACCCCGTTTAGTATAACTCTACGTGAATCGCCTTCCTGATCTCGATTGCCCCCGTGTGCATCCACTAACAGCCTTCCACCCTGCGTTGTTGAGGCTTCAGATGTTGCCGAGGTGACTCCTCTTTCTCTCTCCTTTTGTTTCCCAAGTGGATTTGTTTCCTCAATATCCATCCCTGGGGGTGGGAGTTGGCGTTCTCGGATAACCACCTCATGCGAGACCCTATCTTCCTCATTTGGATCTTCTAGGCGTCTCTCTTGGGTTCTCTCTATCTTCCCCTCTTCCCTTGTTTGCTGAGATGCGTTGGTGGTTGGTATTACACCCAATCCACTCGGTCTCGGTCCCTGATACCCTGGGTAAGGATATGGGCCACCTCGCGTGCCTCCATATTGCATCACTCCCCCTGCCACTTGCCACGCATGTGCGTTTTTCCATATCCCAGTCGCGTGTTGATGTTGCCATGGTAGGAAGACCCCTCCTCTTGCGTATGGGGTAAAAGTTCCACCCTGTCGTGGATGATGTGAGCTGCCCCCTTGTCGCGGGCATCCTCTCGTTCCGCTTTCTGAAGGGCCACCTCCTCCAATCCGCATCCGTGATAGTTACCCTTGATTTGAAGGTCCTCCTCTCGGTATTCCTTCTCCATAGTGATTGGTTGGCTGTTGTCTCTGGGTGTTGCCTTGTGGAACGTCTCTGGCTGCTTCTTCGATTCCTCAATGATATCCTGATGTGCGGAAGTCTGTTGCCCTGAAACTAAGATTTCCTCCCTGTCTTCCTCCAACTGCTTCTTAATCATCTAACTCCTCCGAGCGTGGGCATCCGTTTGTGGCTGTATGAAACCACCAGCGGCAGCAGTCGCACCAGGGGGTGTGCTTGCATACAAATTTGATCATCAGCATCTCTCCATCCTCCAGTTTCATTGGTAATTCTGGTTTGAAGTTACCCTCTGCTTCCTTCACGAGATCGTACTTCTTGTTCATCAGCTTTGGGCGTGTTTTTTCCGGCTCTGCATCGTAAGTCTTGATCACTTTCCCCATTGTTTTTTCTAGCATATCGTGGATGTGAAAGGTTGTGCGGGTCGGAACTCTTAATGCAATCACCCAAAACCTCATCTCATCCTCTGTCCTCCTCCTCTCTTCCACCTCTTTCTTTGTCATCCAGGGTTCAAAGAGCATGACGTACTCCACTCCTCCGACTACTACTGTATCTTCTGCTTTCGCACCATCCATTGCGCAATCTCCCTCGTCATTGCAATATACAAGATGATGTTAGGACCTTCTCCATGCGTTTTCCCTCTCCTTACCATACGATCGAAGATCCATTGCTGGGTCGATCCATTTTCGTACACCCTGATCGGATTTTCTCCAACTTTCAATGGTCAGTCTCTCGATGCTCCCTGAAAGATTACCGTAACCACCCTCTCCTTGAGCCTTGTGGTTGTTAGCTTGCCCACGTTGTCATCGACCCTGAAGATCCGCACTCAATTTTCCACCACAAATTCTCCATGGTTCAGGTTTCCTGGAGTAACTCCATCCTCAAAGCACTTGGCGATGAGAAGCTTGACTCTCGCCTCCTCTGCCACTCCCACGTCTCGGTCTCGAGGAGGTGATCTTCCTTCTCTTCCTGAACTTTCTCCATGTGGCTGTTGGGGCTGGTTTGTCGCCATGACTTCTTCTTGCTGTCAGCAAGTCTATGCCTTCCTTGTCTTCGTTGGTCCTTCTTCCTTCTCGCTTGACTCTTGCGTCGTGCCCCTTGTGTTTGTCTCTTATCCTTGCATCTGAGTAACTTTGTGAGCATTCGGAGGTATGCCGCAATATTAGTGCTCACCCTGATAATTCCTACGACACTTCCCAAAATTCGAAATTCTGTAATTTTTCAACGTTTAAAACACGTCACCATTGCTTCCCTACATCAAGGTCAATAGCAGGTATGGATATCCATCGTCGCTCCGGGCGGTTGCTCGAAAGTTGCCGAGCTGGACCCATTCCTTTACTCTCGCCGTATCGTGGCGGTACTATCAGGGTCTACCGAATCGGCTGCTACGCCGGTAGCACAAACTTAGAGCGATATTTCAGCGCCAAACCGCCGAACTGCTTTCAAGCTTTCCAAAATTCTTTGCCCTTTTTTTTTGGCCGGACCGTTTTTCCATCCTTTTTCCTGTGGGGTCCTACTCTAAGATCAAGTGTAGTATCTGTTCTGATCTGTGGTCCATTGGACCTCATGTGAAAAAAAAAAAAAAAAAGCGGAAGGGAAGGGGGCGTTATAAGTATTGTGCCAAGTCCAGTCCATTCGCATATGCTGAGGAGTCCCAAGACAATTCCAACAAATGGTTCCAACAACTTCGGTCCCAATCTTACGGTTCTCGCGGTTGACATTTTGAAAGTCAACTGTTCTGAGTATTCAAACAGAAATTTCATTCGCATCCATCCAATTTCATTATCTACGACTCCGCAGGGCATTCGGCCAACCATCAGGACAACTTCCTACAATCGACGACACATAAGAGCCTCGACTAAGATCTACGGGGTTTGTTGGGAGACGTGACACTCACCCAGGCTGACGAACGACCTCGTCAACCCGAGCGGTACCACTGCCTTGGCCGGGAATAATAAAAGTCACAGGGGTCTGCCCTATGACCATAACTTGTGTGGTCTCTCGAGCAGTGCCCTCTAGTCTGCGGCCGCAACACTCATCACATACACAAACCTGCGCAGGATCACAAGGGTCAGGTCCTATGGAGTGTGAGTCGTTCTCCTCGCCTTTTGGCGGAGGACTGTTCTATCAGTCTACTGGCCTCTCTGCAGTCAAATGTTTGTCGCCCTCTGGTCAGCTGCTATCAACCCACGTCATCCGCCAGTGGTCGGTCATCGTTAGGTCCGGGCGTTTGCTGGTCAGTTTTCCCGGGTCTGTCATTTTCTTATCCCTACGGTGAGAGTATCATCTCCATAAGCCTCTGCCTCTCTTCCCACCATGTTCACCTCTGCTTGTCATGCTCGCCACCGTCCCACAAACCAGGTTACCCTTCCCACTTCCCCACCTGCCTCCCCTCCATTAACAGGTCTCGTGCCCAGCCCTCACCTCCCGCTGAACCCCTCATCTATGACTCATTCCTCCTCGACTTTTTTTCCTCCAACATCACCATACAATCTAAATTTTCACTATCCGATGAATGTCTGGCTACCACTTTGACTTCCCTTATCACTCCTCTTTCTGGCGTCACATCCCCCCCCCCCATCTCCGCAGAGGAACCCATTAGAAGAATCTTCATCCTCGACCCACCCTCAGCCTCCCTGCTCCCTCTTCATCTTTTTGATCTTCCTACCATCGTACCTCCCTCCTTCATTAACCTGCAATCTTACTTCGTAGGTAAGCGCTGACGAGCGCATCGGTCCAGCACCGCACAGGGCAGGGTGGGACCCTCCCGGCCACGTCACGCAGGAGTTGATCTTAACGCTCGTCGCGAATATGCATGTAGAGCTTCCGCAAGCCGCTCCGGCTGAGTGCGCCAGCCATACCTCTCGTGAGCCCCTATGGCAGGATAGGGCCTCCACGAGGCACGACTTACCTCCACCTTATGGGAGTTGTCACCTCCCTTCGGTGGGCGTATCCCCGCCGAGCTACCAGTCCGCATACGAAAGCTAATCAGATGCAATCGCAGAGGTGGACCAGCCGAGGGCGTTTCTCGATTGGTTGTAGCATAGGGGGTACGCGCGGTACTACGCCTCTATCAGACCCGTACGCGAACCGACATCTTGAGGGCTGAGGTCCCAAACCCGACTCGTCGCCGGTCGACTAGGACGCATCCCATACGCCACGCGCGCACCACTACAAAGAATATAAAAATAAGAAACACACACACATACATACACATATATGAAACGACACAAAACAAACAATGAGACAAAGTTTTTAGTCCCTCGGTAGGCATCCCATAACTTTCCGATGCGGAATTCAGATAAGCGTCACGCTCAAGACTTCGTATAAAACCGCGCGGACGCAAGGCAAAATCGTATCGACTAGCAATGCAATCATTCGCCAGCAGTCGTAATGATGGCGTACTATGTAGTGCCCATAATCAAGCAGTCCTTCGTGGATCCGAGTACCACTTATGATGCTCAAGCGTTTGACTCGAATTGTTGTGAGGGCCTACTCCCTCACGATATGGCTCGACTGAAGGAATAGCCGTGCGGCCGCCGCAAGACCTCGAACCTTTGGCCTAAGCGTCTCGACAGGCAAGGCAAATAGGCTCAGCCCGAGTGGTGATCCCTTTCGTGCAAAGTCTAGGGCATGGGATGTCCTAGACAAGGACCTCGAATCCAGGCCCAGGATCAACGCCCGACTAAGAATTCTTCAAGAAGCGTACAAACAAATGGAGGGGTCTTCGTTCTTTTCTCAATCTCAACCCCTAATTAAATCCTTAGTACGCGGGCCCCTCAGGCCACGCGAACATCCAACATAGGTACACATACATATACATATATAGAGAGGATAATAAGTATGTGACGATCACTTCTCACAATCACAGTGAGACTCCTCACAGCCATATGTATATGTCTGATCGCAGGCAATCAAATCCTAAATTTGAACCACAGAATATACCTGCAATCACATCAAAGAGTCAAGCAAGAGCCCATGCACTACACAGAGTCAACTCCAACCAATCTCTACACTCATACCCCTCGCTTTAGCCATGCAAGCCCCAGTCTCCAACCAACCAACGATAATTAAATACTCAGTACCTTTGTTAAATGACCATTCAATAAAAGTCTAGGTGAAACCTTAACAAAACAATGAAATCACCAGGGCTAAAGCCTTTTAGGTTGAGTATTAAGGGTGAATTGGGGTTGAGTCATAAACCGACGAATCGGCAACGGATCTGTTATCAGTGATAACAGAAGGTGATCCTCGTAGGATTAAGCTGAATCTAGTCCAGGTCCTGAATTAAACGATCAAGAGGACCTGTAATACATGACAGACCAATCCCCAAGCTAGATCTATAAGTCTAAATCGCAAGTAATTTCCATATCATAATTTCATACAGAATCATACTACTTAACTAAATTATGAGTCTACCCTTAAGTCAGTGTCTTAATGAAAAGATAGACTTTTGACAAAATCTCCTCTATACAGAGTGGATTGTATGAATTGCCACCTGTCAAAATATAATCTAACTCCTCTAAACTAAGAAAATTTCGGCAGCGCTTCCCGTAGGAAAAGTGCCTTCGCAGAATTTATACTAGCTCATAAATCAAAGTTTTAATTATGGAAAGTCAAAATTTGTCTAACTTCCCGAACTAGTAAAAATTTGGGCAGCACTTCCTTTAGAAGGGAGGCTTCCGAGATTTCTACTAACTCAGAAAACAAGACCAGAGTTCGACTTCAGACAAAATTTAACTAACTCCTTAGATTTGCAGAAATTTCGGCAGCGCTTCCCGTAGAGAAAGAGCTATAATTCCAAAATTTATACAAAGCTAAATTCAGAATTTAGAGAAACTTTGACTTTTCAAAGTCTAATTTTGTCTAATTTCTTGAATTAGCAAAAATTTGGGCAGCATTCCCTTTAGAAAATGAGGTCTTCCAAATTTTTACTAAACCAAAAAGTCAGAAAAGTTAGACCCTGAAAAATGCGAAGTCTGACTAACTCCTTGGTTTTGTAGAAATTTCGGTAGCGCTTCCCGTAGAGAAAGTGACTTACCAAGATTTATAGGAGGCCAAGTATAACATAAGATCCCAGAAAATGCAAAAATTGACCTAAGTAAAATAAACTTAGCTCAGAAATTATAGGAATTGAAACTAACTCCTATGACTCTAGCACGTGGCGAGCAACTAAAACAACTACCTATCAAACTGAAACTCAGACTAAGTAGTGGTCTCACTCAGTCACATGCAGGCCAAACCACACAGGTAAGTACTCTCACCATCCCCAAAGTCATTTTAACAAACAATAGTTCATAATCTTTCAATGATTTACCACTTTATGCCCAGCTTACATAGGGTATAAAGCTAGACTACCCAAACTTATGGAACATGTCTAGCTCAGCCATGGAGTATACACAAACACAGGGCACAACAACTTTTCTCTTCTTTGAACATATGACTAGACCACCGTAGTCGCCCTGAACTGTTTAAATATTCCAACTTTATATACTTATCTGCACTTAGTCTTTTGAGGTAACATAAAACTGAACCGATCATCTTCAGCTCAAGATTCAGCCTGCCCCTTCGTACCCTAATTTTATTCTTAATTAATACTCTCTTCAGTTTGTGATAAGCTATAGTCGGACCACCCAAACTTATAGAGCCTTGTCTGAATAGCCTGTTCATAAGTAATATAGTAATAAAATATAGCCAAATTATAACCTTCTAGTTCGAGCATGTGCGAGACGTTGGGCCAAGACCACCCAAACTTATGGAACATGTCTTCGTTCTCAGCCTGGTTCACCAAAGCAGGAAGAGGATGAGCCACCCAAACTTATGGAACATGCTCAGACCTTCTCATTTAGGAACTAAAGAAACTAACAAAAACCAAAAGTAAACAAGGCGACCAAGCCACCCAAACTTATGGAACATGCTTGGTTCCTGAAAAGTCAATCACATTCAACCCTCACAAGTCAGAGTAACCAGACCACCCAAACTTATGAAACATGTCTGGTTCTCCAAGAATTCAAATATAAACATAGCAGTGGGTCTTCCCAAACTTATGGAACTGGCCCAGCCTTTGGTTGACCCAGTCAAAGGGTCTCGCAATGATGGCCAATACGCGTAGTCACGAGTCAAACGAAAGTGAAACTGCTGACAATCGGCATTCTGACAAAACTTCAAGTCTCAGCGGTATCCCACGATCATGCCACCAAGTTCGACTGCCTCAATCTTAGACAACACCGTCGTTGCTCAATACTGCATCATTCACAACAGCGCGTTCCCGTTGTGCAACTCAGCAATCTGTAACAGCTCGCCGACACGCGTGCCCAACAGCCATGCGCAACCGCACAGCGAAAGTTAAACAGGATACGACAGTAAGTCAGTCGGGCACAGTCAATCACCAAAGTGCAATAGTTGCAGCCTAGCTTACAACCCCCTTTGCTCAACTGGCTATGAAGTCAGCCACTCTTGAGTACCAACACCCGTTATCCAAGCAGCGTACCTATCAGCAGGCTACCTTCGACATAGCCAGATGGCTGCACTTTAGCTCGACAGGTAGGTTTCCGTATCACAATTTGCCCCTACGCTCCGAAATTGAGCAGAGCGGCCATCAACACGCCGTCGGCCAAATCCAACCATCCCAACTCTTATCTAGACTGAACCCTTAGCTAATGGGAATTGAAAATTGACGATGGCCCAGTGGGATTGAATTCATTGATTGCTCTAGCTTACTGAATCCTCACAGAGCATAACTTTTTTTTCCTTCTTTGCTCGATTTTGTAATCAATCGCTAATCTTACTTTGCGTTCTACCCACTGTAAGAGCATGCAGGCTTGTTGCTCTACTCTCCGCTGCTCCCGCTAGTTGGGGTGACCGGTGTTCTCACTGGTAGGCAACTATGCGGACTCCGTGGCCCACTCCCTTTCAGTCTCTCCCCTTCTGCTATACTCAACTAGAACCACGATCGTAGGTGTAAGAAGTAAGTCTGAGCACGGGCGGGCACATGTCAGCCTCCACCGTTCGTCACCCGCGTAAGGCGAGAGTGAATCGTCCCTGAAAAAGTGGGAAAATACATCGCATCAGACGAATTCGGTGCCAGCCAAATGCCCCGTGCTCGACACTCGGTTCGCTGTCGCACATTTCCTAGCCGGGCCACTTCGAGCGACCAGAAAACCAGCAGGCTGTCACAAAGGATTTTGAAGGACTTTGCAATAATTAGAATAAATTAAATAAAGCAAATCCCTTCCTGTTGTGTGCGTCCGGCTTCGAGCAAGACCCTTCATTTGCGGTCTTCACCGGTCCCCGGTCTTAGGAATCTTTAATTGTGATTCGGAACAGCAATGGTAATGTAGGTAACACTCATGAAAATCTAGTGTGTCATGCATGCATCAACTTTCCAGTTTTCTGATTTTGAGAACTGTGACAGAATCAGCAAGAAATGCAATCAACAGCAATGCAAAGCAAAGAAGCACGACTAACTGACTCAAACAATAACAAAGTCAGATGAGGGGAGAATGAGAACTCATAGTAGCCTCAGAGAGTACATATGGAAGAGAACATGGCCAGCACTAATCTCGAGTCCTCACTCATCCCCCTGTGTCACTCTCTCAATCTCATTTTTTTGTGTGTTTCCTGTGCCTTGAACCATGTGCCCGTACTTTCTAAGTCTGTGACCGCTGAATGTAGAGCCACCTGAACCTTGCGAGCTCCGAACACTTCCATCCAAGTCCCATGATACGGAAGTCAACCATAGCATAGAATTCCTCCCACAGAGTAGGGAGATATGGCTGAGAGAAGATCCCCCGTCTGAGATGCGGAAACTCGGAAGGTTCGGTCACTGCCTCGTAGTCGATCGATGCAGGAGAAATGTACCGTGGGTCTGGGATAATCTGAGTACAACTTTGGTCCGAAGTTGCGGATCAACTTAGTCCCACCCTCGTCAAGCTCCTTCTCTCTCTCCTCAAGGTACCTGGTTGCTGCAATCCACACTAAGTCATAGTGCTTATGAGACTCCTTGCCTTTCTTCAAGTAGGGCCTCATGTCATGAATGGTACCACCAACGAACTCAATGTGAACCACATAGATGGTTAGGTCTTCCTGCTTGAAGCTGACCGCATTGACATACCTATGTTGAAAGGCATCTCTTGTGGCTACCCTCCTCCCTCATCTCCTGCTCCTTCCCCCCATAGACATTTATCTTTAGTATAGCCTGCCCGTCACTCTTGATGTAACTCAGACAGGCATCCACAGTAGCCCCTTCTTCACGCATCGGTTCCCAGCTCTAGTAGAATCTTAGATGGCCTGGCCTATAGCCAAAGAGGCCGTTGCTACGCGCCATAGCCGAGTTTTGAATAGCCAAAAACTAAGTAACTGGCTCACACACTCACAAATAGTTCACCGACCAGGTACCACTCCGTTTCCGCTCTTCTCCCTCAGACCACTAGCATTCACAGAACGGGGCAGTCTGAGTGCGTTTATCGGCCAGTGACCCACAACTGGCCTCTCTCAATCTTTATAGGGTCACTAAATGAAGGACTCAGATTAGTCCTTTTCAGATGTTTTCAGATTCAAGAATTTTAAAAGTTTAAAATAATGCAATAAATTAGAACTAAATAATTTCAGAGGACAACACTCGAGCCCAGAACCCAACGGTCGATTATGAACTTGCCTCGCGCTACCATCAGTCCCAGACCCCAGTGATATGACTGCGGATTCGACAGTGTGGTCCCATAACAAGATATCAACTGCCAACCCCTTCTCTTCAAGACACGTCGCCGGACTGACCTTGACGGGTACCTGTGTCCAATGGCAAGGAGGGGGCTTATGACCTTCCACGGAGGGTGATCAGCCTCCTACCAATGCGGCCGCAGGTCGCCCCTCTTTAGGGGCCTTACCACGCGACGCTCAATCGGGCAGCTCATTCACAAACGATATACGTGGGGTCGGCCAACTTAGGCCGTAAAGCATTGAGCTCAGAATCCGAGTCGTTGGCCTTCTAACAAAATGACAGGTTGAACAAAAAATAAATAATAGTAGTAATGATAATAATAATAATAGTCGCGGCAAAATCAGAAAAGGTAAGGAAATCGTAACATCACAGTGGCGGCTGATTGGCTTGAAGCCACCGGATTTTTCCCCAACTAAAACGCGAGTTTAAATCTGACGCTTTATTTTCCTTTTCCCTTATCTCTTTTTGACAATGACTTCTGCCCTGTGCACCTAATCCATAACTTGGTGAAGGGGTACTTGGCGTGCAGTAGAAAAACCCACACTGGACCCTCTACCTCCGCATCCCAGGGCGAGCCCGGCGGCTACCACGACCACAGGCCGGTAGTGCTCTGCTGTACAGCAGGGCGTTGAGCCGACGTGGACCAAAGGAAAGTCCTTTGGTGCACCCTCCCCTTTGTTGAGGCATGCACCAACAGGACCGGTCCACGTCAAGGTACAGTCCGGGTACTAGGGTTTGTAAAGGTTCGGGAACACGACTACAGGCCGCACCGTAGAAGTAAAAGGTTGGTACCAAGCAGGGACTTGGTACGCAGAGGAGGGCCGGGACACCACGCCCTACGACATGATACCAAACCCCCACCCAGCGTCCCCGCTGGGTCGAAATGCGTGGGGCGCTCGGTATAAAACAGTGCATATTTTAGGACTCTCATTCATTTCCCTTCGTATCACTGCGACTTGCCATAGTATTTTACGGTCGTCATCCTTTTCTTACCGTATCATCTTCTTCTCTTTTTCTCTTCCTTTACATAGCGTCTTCTTCTCTTTTCTTCTCTCCATCTTATCGTGCATTCGTTGTCGCTGCGTGGCCTGCGCCACTACCCTTTGCCCCTTTTGTAATCCCCTTTGCTGTACATCTCTCTCTGTTTCATCTCCTTAAACAACGCTCGATCCCACACCATGCCTGAGGCTCGTAGGAGACAGGAAAGAGGAAGGGGTGGTAGAGGAGGGAAGGTGCATGAAGAGCCGCCGGCTCGTGCACGATGCGAATATAATTCGGAGGAGGAGGAAGACGAGTCGCGTGGCTATGGTGCTCTTTCGAGACCTTACCCTCGCCACTCAATGCCAACGTGGTGCGAAAGAACTCCATCCCTAGATAAGATGGAGTACTTCTAGAAGAAGTCTGAGGCGTGCTACAGCGCACCCAGCATTTCTCCCTATACTCCCAGAGCTCCCATCACTCCCACGGCGCGTAGAGCCCTAGTAACCATCCCTCCTGCTCCATGCACTGCTCCCTCCATCTCTCATCCCAATGGTTGTACTCTTTCCTGCATCTTCTTCCTTCTCGTCTTACTTCAGGTTGAATTCATGGTTGTTTTCGATATCCTGTATAAGCGCGGTTTCCCTTCGAATTTTTTAATATTTTTCTTTTTAAGCCCTATAGTGTCTCTGGCTTGAGCGTTTGAACATCTTAAAGCCGGGGATGCAGGTTCCTCGTCAACCAGGCTGCTTGTCGGCCATCATATAAATTTAAGAAGGATTATGTTTTCATTTTCTCGTTTGCTGCTGGTTCTGACCTCGTGTCATTCTGAAATTTGTTCTCAATCTGAATTTTTATGGCAAAACAAGGTAACCTTAACCTTCACCTTGACTGTAAAATCGAAACATTGTCAGTCTGATACCAATGCTTGGGACACTTGTCCAATCTCCCACGCTGGGAGCAGGGCATACCAAACCCTTTTTCTGCTCTCTAGCTTGAGTGAGATACCTTACCAACTTCTCAAGTGACTCAGGGGATACCAAACCCTGTTTTCTTTCTCTGGTCTGAGTGAGGCGTCTCCTCAACTTTGCAGATAAAAGGAAGGGGATACCAAACCCCGTTTCTTTTCTCCGGTCTGGGAACTTCAAATAAATCTTTATATACCTGCAAAACAGCGAGTCCCACAGAAAACAAATTATGCCCCAGTAAGCAGGCTCCCCGACAATTATCAGCCAAGCAACAAGTAAACAAAATAAAACCCAAAATAAAATAAAATAATAAAACAATAAATTCATACACACAACAAGACAATTCTTCACACCCAAGAGTTATTGATTGCCTTGGTTTTGGCCCACCACTGTCCGAGAGAAGGTTAACAACAACCGTATTTTTCATCACCACTTCAGGACACCCTTCACCACTTCAGGATGCAGCCTGCCTAAACAGGTGGTTTTCAGGGTCTTCGGACCTTTCACCACTTCAGGACTATTCAGGTTTGAAAATCCTGAATGGTCCTGAAATGGTGAAAGCTCCGAAGACCCTGAAAAACACTTGTTTAGGCAGGCTGCATCCTGAAGTGGTAAAGGGTGGTTTTCATGGTCTTCAGACCATTCACCACTTTAGGACCATTCAGGATTTTCAGACTGCCCAAAACTCTCACTTGACCACTTCAAGATACCCTTCACCACATCAGGATGCAGCCTTCCTAAACAGGTGGTTTTCAGGGTCTTTGGACCTTTCACCATTTCAGGACCATTCATGATTTGCAGACTGCCAAAAACTCTCACTTCAAAATTTTCATTCCAGAATTTTCAGCTATTGGTCAGGAATGTCAGTCCTCCCGTAAGTCTGACATACCCCATTCGGCCCACCTCAGGCCAGGACTAGTCAGACTATTTGTCTTGACAGCCCCTTTGACCTGCCTCCAGGTCAGGACCAGCATACCCACTACTCGAGTATGGCAGCCCTTTGGCACTCTCGCCAGAACACCTTGCATCCTCTGACTGTGGCAGGGTTCTAGCTGACCCCTTTCGACCTCATAGGCCAGACCCCCGGAATCTTAGCCTCAGTCGACTACGAAATTCGACACTCGCGTCGGGGACCTGTTGACCCCACCTGATTGCAACCTACTGCGGTAAGGCTCTGGCTGGCCCCGACAATCAATGCATCTTTAGGTTAAAGAAAAAGATCTCAGAAACAGACAATCAGGCAAGCATATCATAGCCCACAAGCAGATTGCCCATGCCCCATAACAGGACGAACATTTCTCAAGAGACATCACTTCAGTCTCAAAAGGCACTGAACAACAACATGATAACCAGCACCAAGCCCTTGCAAGAAATCTCCCTTCAGTCTCAAGAAGGATGCTTAGTGCTGGCCCCAGAGAGGTCCCTTCCCTCAGCTGGGAACTTCTCTTCCAAGAGACGTCCCGTTAGTCCCAAGGAAATACTGAAATGCTGATCTCAGAGAGGTCCCTTCCCTCATCTGAGTGAAAACAGGCAACTTAGTTAAGAAACACGAAGCCCCTCTATTGACAACTCTCAGTCAAGTAAAGATGAACTTGTTTATGCCTGTCCTCATCTGAATTTCTTGGATGGACAACATAGTCAGAGACACGAAGTCCTTCTGCTGACAACTTTTAATCAGACAGAACTGAACTTCTTTATGCCCATCATGTTTTTCTCTTTATCATATAAATAATACTGATTACATCTTTACAACCATGTATTCCACAGATCTTTAATACTTCGTCAATGATCACAAGAACTGTATCTCACAGTTATTTCCACACTCTCGGGGAATTAGCACTCATGGATCGACTGTAGCATTGCATCAAGGATATAGTCTTATTTATTCCATTGCTTACTGAAACAGAATATTAATTAACATGCTGGAAAATTGAAATGTTGAATTGACCATGCAAAAAAGATCATACTCTGCTGAAATTCAGTCTTGTTGTCTCACGGTTCTCTCACTTGGATGACTAACCTTTTTTTCCTCTCTTTGAGATCACTGTAGGGATCAGATCTGGGCCTTTGAAGATGAACTTACAAAATTTTGACCCTGACACCATGTCATGAACCCTGGATTCATCCATTTCTGAAATCTCATAAACTTTGCCTTCTGCTTCTCCTGTAATTCTGTAAGGACCAAGTCATCTAGGCTCCAATCGTTTAGTCCACCGAGTTTCAAGAGAACCGTCGAATAGAAGAACAACATCACCAACCTTCAATTTTTCCTTTCTTATATATTTTTTCTTGTTCCATCTCTTTTGATCTGACAGTCGATTGGTTGCCATTTTCTTTGCAGCATCCATAACTGCCCGATCAACTTCTGATATTTGTTTCATTCTGATATGAAGTAACTCTGAAATAGAATAGTCTCTGTCACTGTCTTGACTTGACCATGTCTTGACTATGTTCTCAATAGGCAATGTAGAATATCGGCCATACCACATAGTAAATGGAACATAGTTAGTAGTCCTCTTGACTGTTATGTTGTCAGCATAAACAACAACTCTTAATATTTTTGGCCTGTTACTGAGATTTCCTTTACACCATTTGGCCAATGAATTTTTCAGGGTCCTATGACCTCTCTCCACAGGTGCATTTGCTTGAGGATGATAGGTAGTCACATATCAAATTCTGACACCCAATCTGAGAGTTTTTCTTACAATCTCATTTCTGAACTCTGATCCTCTATCTGGGACAAACTCTCTGATGAAAGGATACCTGAGATAGACTTCCTCCATCCAGTCAGCCACGTGCTCGACTGTCTTCCTTTTCAGAGTTTTTGCCTCAGCATATTAAGATAAATTATCTCTCATGTTCAATATATATCTCATCTCGCTGTCGCGCGCGGCGGTTCCGCCCCCCTGGGAGCGCTGAACCTCACGGTCGTGTCACGCAGGATGTATTCCTGAAAAAGAACCGGTCACCACTCCGACCGTGCGCGCGTGCTATACCTCTCACGACGCCCTGCGACAGGTCGGGACGTCGCGAGGTACAACTTACCTCTACCCGAGGGGCTGTCACCACCCTCATGTAGGCGTATCCGTGTTGAGTTACCGATCCAAATGCGAAGGTTTTTACATGCCTTTGTAGAGGTAGGTCGGCCGAGGGCGTTTGCTCGATCGTTGTAGCATAAAATGAGGTACGCGTGGTAAGACGCCCTGAACTGACCCGTTAGATATTCAAGTCGAACTTTTAAAAGGCTGTCTATTTCCGCTACTGCATAATGTATTATTTTCTTGACAAATATCAATAAAACCATCTTTCTACCAAAGAGCGTCCTGTCTTTCTTAACAAGCTATGACTTCGCTGAACATCAAAATAGTATAGAAGTTAAGTTGGACATATGATGAATATGGAAGTATTACCGCCGAGAACCCTTCCCACTTTCACAAATGCTGTGTGTCCGAGGCTCTTCAACAACCAGGTCCAGATCAATCCAAAATCATGCACAAAACAAACCTGCACAGAATAATGCAAGGACAGTTCACATGCCATGCACTAACGGAGTCAACCATTAACCATTGACCTTGTCCCTCACTTCCCAAACCATGTATGACAACCTTATCCCTCCTGAGACGTAAGCCCAGCCCCCCCACATTTGTTCAAAGGACCCTTGAGAGTGACTAGGACCATTTAGGCAATGACCACAGGTGATAGTTTTACTGACTACAGGGTTTGACTTTAGAGGTGGGTATCAAGTCAAAGGGGAAAAGTTGAATCGGTAACAACCGATCTGTTATCGAGAGATAACAGAAATTTGGGTCCTTTCTGTAGAACCTCTTCCTTGAAATGCAGTAGATAGACAGGGACCTGCACACACACAGGTCAACAAAGATTCAACACCCCCACTCGATTTTCCACGTATTGATGTCTAAGGGTCAAGCCCTTAGACATATGTAGTGAGCTGTGGGATCGACATTCCAGGTCTAACCCCTAGTTTTACTCTCACAACCCTACCCTATGCCGTCTGTCACTCTCTCCTTCCTCTCAAGGAGCATCATGCATGTGTCATAAGTCGTCTTTTAGGGAAAATCATGTTTACCCTACGCTCGGTCCTTTCATTCTCTCTCTTGAAGATGAGCGCCCCGTTTTGGCGCTTGTGTAGATGAGATATAACTCATTCATTGTTGTGGCCTTCCATCCAAAAGCCATGGACCGTTATGGACTACGCGGTGGTTCTTAAGCTTATTTCTCCCGCGGTCCTATCTTCTTTCCTTGTTTCTTTTCCTAGATATATATGAAGACCTTGCTCCAACAGGAACATTGTTCTTTCCTTTCTCTTCAATTCGTCCTAACATACTCAAGTAGTAGATGGATTTAAACATGAATCTTCTGCTACTTGGCCAATACAAAGCAATTTGTTAATCAAACAGACAATCGAGTAAGTCAGTCATGAGTAGTAGACTCTCTGCTTAGTTTCACTCATCGTATACATAAGATCTGTTCAGAGTAACCGGATAACTCATACATGAGCTTCCTTCCTACAGCAAATAGTTGAGGCTCTTACAGAAGCACCCTACTACTTGCTTTAGGTATCCTTCTGAAGGATCTGGATGTCAACCCTTTCCCAGAGGTTAATAACGATCTGCGTGAATAATAGGAGCCACACAAGAGCCTCCTACTATCACGTGACAAGGTCCTCTTCATGAGTGCGTCAGGATTATCCTAACAAGGGTACCTTGTTGCCCTTCCGAAGCTGACCGACCTGAGACCGGGTTAGTTTCGGACAGAAGACGAGTGTTCAGGGTATTCCTACAAGAGTACCCTTCCCCCTCGTAAGTTAGTATCAGAATCAAGTAGATAATAGACAGACCCCAACAGAGGCCCCTCTACTACTTTCCTTGGGTAATGAGTAGTCCAATCGTTAAACGAGTAATAGGATGACTCCTGCATAAGCCTCCGTATTACTAGTTTGGTGGTCGGACTGTCTGAGGGTAAGCAAGAGAGGAAAGAAAGAGTAGTAATGTGATTTCTTACTCTTTGCAGGTTGTTAGCCAGCCTTAGACTCAAGCGTGTTAATAGGATGACCCTTCCTGGAGCCTCCTACTACACCTTGAATAAGTGCAAATACCGAATCTTTCTGAACCATTAATAAGAAAGGAAGTTAGTAACAAAATCCTTTGAATTCACTTTTCACAATCAAGCAGATCCTAGTTAATCGAGGTGGTGAGGTAGCACACACAGGACTACCGCCACCCTCAGATTGTGTCAATCCTCCCATATTCATAAGGCAAGTGTCAAACCCACACATGGGCTTTCTACTGCCTTATGAGACTGCTCCGGTCGGCTAACGGGACGACTCGCACAAGAGTCTCCCTTTATTATTTCCAAATGTCAGACACCTATTTCAACCACGACGACAGTCGATCTAACAGTTAGTAAGGTAACACACACATGAGTACCTAATTTAGTTCATAAGTTAGTGTCAGACACCTCTGCCCGTCACGATGACAGCCGATCCGATAGAGAACACCTAATTTTAGTTCATAAGTTATTGTTAGTACCCTCTTCCCATCACGACGACAGTCATTATGGTAGAGAGTACCTAATTTAGTTCATAGGTTATAGTTAGATACCTCTTCCCGTCACGACGACAGTCGTTACGATAGAGAGTACCAATTTTAATTTATAAGTTATTGTCAGGTACCTCTGCCGGTAGAGAGTACCTATCTTAGTTCATAAGCTTTTGTTAGTACCCTCTTCCCATCACGACGACAGTCGATCCAGTAAAGAGTACCTAATTTTAGTTCATAAGTTATTGTTAGTACCCTCTTCCCGTCACGGCGACAGTCGTTACTGTAGAGAGCACCTAAATTAGTTCGTCAGTATTTGTTAGTACCCTTTTCCCATCACGACGACAGTCGATCTGGTAGAGAGCACCCAATTTATCTCATAAGTATTTGTTAGTATTATTTTCCCATCACGACGACAGTCGATCCGGTAGAGAGTACCCAATTTATCTCATAAGTATTTGTTAGTACTCTTTTCCCATCACGATGACGGTCGATCCAGTAAAGAGTAAGGCAACACATATATGAGTACCTAATTGTCAACCTTTAGTTAAGTCAGCGCTTACCTAAGCAGCACGACGGCTCACACATGAACCTCCATCGCCCTACTTTGTCCTTCAAGCCCAAACAGTCTAGGTTCCCTCTTGGTTACTTTAGGTTCCTTTCCTTTCTCAAGGCATGATTCTTACTTCAATCATACTTCAGTTCCCCTTTTGTTAATCTTAGTCTTGAAGAAAACATAAACGATATATCACAAAGTCATACAGGCAGTCCAATAGAAGGGCGTAGCCTGTAAGGGTATATGGGAAAGGGATGGTCATGCGTACCTCATGGTTCCCTGCCTCCAGAGTTCCTCCTGAACTCCGGCAGAGCTCCCACGATCGCCCTGTATTCGGAGATGTATGGTCAACACAACTGATTGGGAGTATTTAGAGTTAGCAGAGACTAGTATTATGTAGGTGAAAAGTCATCATCAGCCAATCATAGTCAAAGAGATTGATATTTTTAGAGAATTTAACCAAGACAAAGATGGGGAAGGATGGAGGAGGCCGGCACCATCACACAGTGACACCGTCTCTCTCCTCTCCAACTGCCCCATACTTTCTTCACTCTCCAGCCCTTGCTCAACTCGTGATGTTTCAAAAATAGCAATAGTAAAACAACCGAAAATAATAATAGTAATAATAATCCTACCCCTTAAGCGCGGTGGGCCCGCGGGGGGGAGGTCGTGTTGCGCTACGCACCGGAATCGGCCCGAAGTTTTGATTCAGGGCGGCGGATGAAGGCGATCGAGGGAGGGGCGTTGTGCAGAGCGGCGTGCGTACCGAATTGTTCACAACGCGCCACTAAACGAGAGAGCGCGCCCGCGGGGCAGGGTACACGGCGGACGTCGATGCGCATCAATATCCAAACGCGCCCACCGTCGGATAGCAAGAAAGCGTCGTTTCGTGGCCCGGCCCCTTTTTTTTCTTTTTGGTTTTGTATTGTTTTCGTAATTTTTTCTTTTTGGTTTTGTATTTTTTTTGCATTTTGTTTTCCCCTCCCGGCGTGTCGTTTTCCCTTTCCAGCGCGTGAAAGTGTCGTTTCGTCGCCCGGTACCTTTTTTTTCTTTTTGGTTTTGTATTGTTTTCGCAATTTCTTCTTTTTAATTTGGTATTCTTTTTGCATTTTTTTCTCCCCTTCCGGCGTGTCGTTTTCCCTCTCCGACGCGTCATTTCGTGGCCCGGCCTCTTTTTTTTCTTTTTGGTTTTGTATTTTTTTGCATTTTTTCGCAATTTCTTCTTTTTGCGCGGGGGGAGGTCGATGGTCTCGGGGGGGGGAAAGGGAAAAAAGAAGTTGGAGGGCCCACGCACCCCCTGTCTCTTATACACATCTAGATGTGTATAAGAGACAGCACACACCCCCCCCCCCACACACATATATATATATATATATATATAGTTAGTAAGTATTTGGAGTTCGTTTGTAGTGGTCAGGTTGGGGTTTGAACCCAGGTATGGATTTTGAAATACCCAATTGCTCACTGAGATAACCGTTCAGGTAAACTGGGTCCCTGTTTGTTTTAGGGGACTGCTTTCTTTTAAAGTGTATCCGATGTCAGGCTGCTGGCACGTCAGGATGTGCCAGTGTGTCCAAAGCCTAACGTCACACACAATGGTAGGCAGGACGTCAAGAAATTGGGGGGACCGGTAGCATAGTCTCATCAGGGCTACCGGTAGTATAGTGTGGAGAACTGAAAGAGTGGCAAAAACTGAAAATGTAATGATTTCCATCCGCGATTTATTTTATGGTCTAAATGATTTTTTTTATTTTTTAAAATATTTTTTCTAGAATGATCATGAGCAAATCTATGAAACCTCCAAATTTCAGGGTTTTTGACGTATTCTTCGGAGCACGAAAAATCGTTGAACTTGGAGTATTTTTCCCCTTGGCCTACAAATGGCACAGTGGGAAAACAAGAACATGCACCAAATCGGCGCGGCGATTCTTTTGACGTCAAAATGATTTTTTTTGTTTTGTCTGATATGTTTGCTGGAAAGATCAGGACGAAATCTACGGACCTTCAAATTTTCAATTTTTTCTGTGAATGCTTCTAACCGTAAAAAATCGCCAAAGTTGCCGATGTCAAATTGTGGGACTAGGCCCATCGTTTCGGCCTCCGGTCACTGCTCTCCCTCAAAACCCGCCCGAACTTACAGAGGGGGCTATTTCCTGCTGTCGGAGGGAGTGGTGGTTTCCCAAGCAATTCAATTACCTGTCGAATATGGACAGGAAGGCCTTTCAGGCCTTTTTTATTGTCATTATAGTATTATGGGGAACCCCGTAGCAGCCACATCCGTGCTCAAGCCTCCAATAAGGGAACATGCGGGAACTGCACCCACCAGCAGGTGTGATACCTGCTACTACAGGTGGGTGATACCGGCCAGGGGTATATAAGTAATAAGTATAAGTATATATAAGTATATATATGGACGGTGTCAGGATCACTGCTGACAAAAGTTCAGTTTATTCCAGAAAATGTGGTAGTTACTTTGTCCAATGTTGTTGCAACCACCACCATTAGATCCTTTGTGATCTGATGACTAGGAAGCACCCGACCGTCATTTCCAGTGGGAGGTCCCTGTTGTTGTTGTTTTTTTTGTCTTTTTCCTGTTTTTTTAAGCCCAGAAATTCGTAATTAAGCTGTCCCCCCGCTGCCATCCAGTGGGTCTCGCTCCACTACTATCTGCTGTACGATTTCGTATAGTGGGACATCGCTCCACAACCTATACGAAATGCATCTTCGGAAATCGCTGTATAGTTGTCAGAAGGCGGCCCCCCGCTTCACCATACGATCCGCATAGTAACCAGCCTGCAAAAGTCGTTACTCGGAGGGTGGTCGAAGGAGGTCGGCGTTCCACCGCGAAAACGTATGGTGCACCTGGAGTCTGGGCGGACAAAACAACCTCTTATGTTTTTTTGTGGAATTTTCCGCTATACAGTTTCGTATAGCGAGCCCATCCTCCTGGTACCCGGTACCAGCCCTCCACAAGGATGACCACAGCCAAAGCGGTCGGCCACCGCACATGATGGTGGGTGAGATGGATCGCGGAAGCGGGGCAGATAGCGGACAACTTACCGGCAGTGGAGATTCCTTCGACGTGAACCCGGGCAGGTCTGCCGTTGGGTACATCTCCTGGAAGCGGGGCAGTGGAAAGTCCTTCAACGTGAACCCGAGTAACATAACGGTAAAAAAGGGGGAAGGGGGCCGCTCATTTCAGCACGGTGCAAGCCATTCCGCGCGGCCTCTCTTCCCCCCCCCCCCCCCCCCCCCCCCCCCCCCCCCCCCCCCCCCCCCCCCCCCCCCCCCCCGCGCCATCACTATTCCGCATTCCACCACAACCGTGCAATTTCGAAAAACGAGAGGCCCGTAGAGTTTTGCAGTTTTTGT